>CM076575.1:1511690502-1511813002 GCA_034641835.2 Pinus albicaulis | reverse complement strand
ATCGACTTGTCCTACAATTCTCTCTGAAAAACATTATGCTACTACTCACCATCTGTACTTGGTTGCTCTAATCCTTCATGGGTTCTCCCATAAAAACGAATGAACCCAACTATAGATGAATCCCCATGATCTGTAGCAATATCGTCTTATTCTGTCCTTATTGCCTCCTTTATATCACCTAAACATGAATGCACAAGTGCCCGAGGACCCTTGCAGATAAAGCATAGTCCTCTCCTTAGTTCATTCTTGTTGCAGGTTTTACTACCTTTTTTCCTTCTTCCTCCATCAATACTTTTAAGCTCCTTCTTATTCAACACCCTTCTGAGCAATTTTATGTTTTTCATGACCAAATTCTCCACTACATCATAGGAAGTTGGTGATACAATTAGTTAATTTCTCCAAATGGTCAAAAAATTAGATCTTAGGATGTTGTAGATGTCAACATCTATTTCTAAAAACAAGGACATAATATTTTGCATGCTTTTTTTGATACTATATGGATGAGTTGATGTAATGCTCGTGTAAAAGTTCTAGAACACCTAAAAGATCTAGTCCTCGCTTTCGAGATTCAACATGAATGTTCCAAATTTGAACTCTTCCATGAGTTATAATATTCTATGCCCCTTCTCAAAGGTAGGAAGCATAATGTTGTTCAACCCTTGAAGAGATTCTACTATTAGATGCAATATATCCCTCATGATATCATTATTGTAAGACAATAGTGGTGATGTTACAACTATGATCCCGCTAAGACAAGAAGAAACTATGAGTCTGACTTCTTCATAAGGATGTTACCAAAGTTTGGGTTGTATTAACCCAAGCATGGAAGGCTTGAGAGCCCAACTGAGCTTCTTCCATTCTCTCCTCCCCACCTCCAAGAGACATGTGTCTAATTCCTCCAACTTATGAAGGTTTATGACTGACTTTGTTCGTTGAAACTCATATCCAAATGCGAAGAGCTTAGCTTTTCTTCCTTCTCCTTCGTTCGCTTTGATGGGTGCTTCTGCTATAGAATGACATGGACCCTTTTTGAGAATGGTCTGCTACTTCCCCATCACTTTTGTCTATGAAAGTATTGTTACTTAAAATACAATATATTCTCATTAGTTCATCAAGAAATTTCTGGGTTTTTTCCAAAGTCTCTTCATGATGGCGCATCTTCTCCCATCAACATGCCTTCCCAAATATCCACTTAAAAGATTAATTTTCTCTTCAAACAAATTTGGCCTAGAACCGCCAATGACTCAAGACTTCTAGTAGCCATGAACTTGAAATATAATTGTTGAAGCTTCAATGGAAGTGATTTCTCCCCATATATATATATATATATATATATATAGTACGCTCTACGATAAAACCCTTATATCTCCCATATCACGCCGAACATGCCTTTAATAAGTGGATCGGACATGTATGACATGACGCTAATGGATATCGCTTCACCTGAGCGATTTGGATAGCCTATACATTTTGAAGTCCCTTAAGTTTTGGTCCACTCTTTTAAAGAGGCAGCACAACCTTGGTGGAATTTGACACAACAATTTGGGTACTGCAATTCTCCAACAATGGTGACTTCTTTCTATAACAACGAGACGATGCAACCTCAATAATGGAATTTCCTCATGTGGATAATACATGTGGCATAGGAGCTCTATCACCATAGCTACATGCATACTTCTACACACAGGTGATACTCGAACATCATCACAGTTCATCCTTTCCCCAAACCAAAATCTGGCACATTTACGTCTCTTTGTTATGCAAGAAAGTTTAACCCATATAAACTGTCGATTGATCACCAATTTATCTTCATGATCCTACCATTCATTGATAATTTAGTTATTCGAACACAACGAGAAAAATCCTGATTCCTGGAAATGCGCTTAGGAATATTAGCTCGACTACTAAAAAATGAATAGCATGCACAACAGTTTTTCCTTCATAGATACAGAGCACAACTCTTCAAATTTGGAGCCACAAAAGTCACTTTGTTAATTCGGCATCTGATACGAGCACTATTGCAATGACGGCTAAAAGAATTAGACCTTGCACTGCAAGATTTCGACCTTCGTCGACTTAACACTGTGAACCGTTGGATTTTGATCCAAGCACCAAGACGTGGAAAAGAAAATATTTATCCAGATAAATATTTACTTCATCCAATGGATGTTATAGCATGGAGCAGGGACTCATTCTCTGATCTAACTCATTCGTTAGTTTCTTGTCCCTCATGGCCTTTACACCCTTTCCTACGTTCGTGCCCTTCCAAATGACGTCTTCGCTTGACGACTCAGTTCTTTAATATGCACAATAACTAACGTAAGTTGGACACCCACAATAGAGATTGTATGGCTGGTATGAATTCCTGTACAGTGGAAACACCTTGCGAGGTTCATATGGGTATGATAGCACAATCACTATACTAGTCTAATCTATTTAAATTCTAGATTTATCAAGTGCTGAAAGGGATCAAATCTCTCGAGATGAAAACCTACTTTTTGATTGAAAGCTTGAGGAAAGGTTTGCACTTCGGCATATTTGATCTCTCTTGTCGCTTGATAGATACGGAGTTAAGATGGATCTAGGCTGCTTTCTGTGACCAATAATTTGATTAATTTTACCAATAATATGTAAATACAATTAATATTAATATAATCATTTTAAATATGATAAATATGTTTGAGATTGATTGAGTCATTTTAATTTTAAATTTTTTAGTTACCTCAGTTTGAGATGATAAATATTGTTAAATAACTTTAATGGTGAAAATTGATGAAATAAAAATTTTGAATGCAAATTGACAATCTAATAATATTGAATCATAGAAAATGCCAATAATAAGAATGTAGTCAATTACAAATAGTTTTAATTGTGATCAATCTCAAAGTATTTTCTTCTACTATTCTTATTGTCACACTTGTTATTGTTGTCAACTTTTCATATGGATTATATGAAAATGACAATTGGAATCATAAACCATTTAAATATTTAGCTTGAGTTGTTGTAGTAAACATCATACCTTCTCTCTCTTGCTCTCCAATATTAATAGGTTTAATTACTATAAGACAAAAACCAATGTACATTGTTAATAATGTTTTGTGCTTACACTAAAATCAATGCACACTATAAATTCAATGACTTTAAAATTAATGTACTATCATACATACAATTAAATCAAATCATAGATCATAATGCAAGAAGTCAAATAAGATTGAAACACAACATCTACACTGAAATCAGTGCATCTAATGCAAGTAATTAAATAGGATAAGAAATCAACATATACACTCAAATCAATGTGTCTAGTGCAAGTTGTCAAATAGGATTAAAAACCAACATCGAAACTGAAATCAATGCTTCTAGTGGAAACAATCAAATAGGATTAGAAATCACCATCTACATTGAAATCAATGCATTTAGTGCAAGAAATCAAATATGATTAGGAATCATATACATTGAAATCAATGCATCTAGTGCAAGCAATCAAATATAATGAGAAATAAACATCTTTATTGAAATTAATGCATCTAGTGCAAGAAATCAAATAGGATTAGAAATCATCATCTACACTGAAATCAATGCATTTAGTGCAAGCAATCAAATAGGATTATAAATCATTTACATTGAAATCAATTCATCTAGTGCGAGTAATCAAATATCATTACAAATCAACATCCACACTAAAATCAATGCATCTATTGCAAGAAATCAAATAGGTTTAGAAATCACCATTTACACTGAAATAAATGCATCTATTGCAAGAAATATTCTTCCCTCTCAGCCACCTCCACATATATATATATATATATATATATATATATATATATATATATATCCCTCCATCTTTCATTCTTTGTCTCTTTATCTCATCCCACAGAACACATACTCTCTCTCACTCTATATCTATCAATCTCTTTGTCCCTCCCTCCTTGTCTCCATATATCTCTTCTTTATCTTCACCTTCCATCTATATCTCTATATCCCTCTGTCTCTATACATCAACCCCAAAACATACACTCTCTTTCTCCAATATATCTATCTATCAGTCCCTCATCCTCTCCCTCCTTCTATGCTCTGTCCCTCTCTCTCCATCTTCCTTCTCTCTCTCTTTCTCTCTCTCTCTCTCTCTCTCTCTATATATATATATATATATATAGATGTGAGTGATGGGGGAAGAGAGAGAGAGGTATAAGATAAAGGGATAGAGAGGAAGTAAAAGAGAAGGGAATTAGAAGAGCGGAGGAGATAGGGAGGGATAGAGAGATGGAGTTGGAGAGGGAGAGAGGGAGGGATAGAGAGATGGATCTGGATGTGGTGAAACAGAGCGAAGAAAAAATATATAGAGAGTTAGTGGAGAGAGAGACGGAGTGAAAAGGGAGAGATGAAGCGGGGGTGTGTATGTTTGGAGTTGAGATAAAGAGACAAACATGGAGAGATGGAGAGAAGGGGGGAGAGAAGGAGAGAGAGGCATATAGTAGAAAAGTTGGAAGGTGAAGATAGAGAGAGAGAAAGGTGGGACAGAAAGGAAGAGAGAGATCTAAGAGAGGTAGCAAAAGAGAGATGGAGATGGAGGGAGAGAGAGAGGGAGGTAAGAACCCTCTTTCTCTCCCTCCATCTCCATCTCTCTTTTGCTACCTCTCTTCGTTCTCTCTCTTCCTTTCTCTCCCACCTTTCTCTCTCTCTATCTTCACCTTCCAACTTTGCTACTATATGCCTCTCTCTCCTTCTCTCCCCCCTTCTCTCAATCTCTCCATGTTTGCCTCTTTATCTCACCTCCAAACATACACACTCCTGCTTCATCTCTCCCTTTTCACTCCCTCTCTCTCTCCACTAACTCTCTATATATTTTTTCTTCCCTCTATCTCACCCCATTCAGATCCATCTCTCTATCCCCCTCTCTCTCTCCCCCTCCAATTCCATCTCTCTATCCCTCCCTATCTCCTCCGCTCTTCTGATTCCCTTCTCTTTTAATTACTCTCTATCCCTTTCTCTTATACCTCCATATCTCTTCCCCCATCTCTATCTCTCTCTCTCTCTCTCCCCCCTACAATCCTCTCTCTTCCCCCACCACTCTATTCCCCTCTCTCAAGTCCTCTCTCTCCTACCTCCCTCTATCCCCCCCCTCTCTCTCTCTCTGCGCTCCAATCCTCTCTCTTCCCCCATAACTCTATCTCTCTCTCTCTCTCCAAATATGTTACTATATCTCTCCCTTTATCCTTCTATCCCTTTCTTTACCCCCTTGTCTCCATCACTCCTATATATATTTATCTCACCCATAAGTATACACACTCTCTCTCCATCTCTCCCTTGTCACTCCGTCGCTCTCCAATTCTTAAAATCTCTGCCTTTATTTTTCCCTCCCTCTCTCCTCCTCTAATCTTTCCTCTCTCTCCCTTTATCTCCTACCTCCCTCCCTTCCCCATTCTCTCTCTCTCTCTCTCCCTCCCTCCCTCCCTATCCTCCAATCCCCTCTCCTCTCTCTCCCACCTCCAAATTTATGTCTCCCTATCCCTTTGTTACCATTCTCTAACTCTCTCACACCTCTCCCTCTCTCTCTCTTCATTCCTCCTCTCCTTTCTCCTTCAGTTTATCTGCATCTCTCCCTTGTCACTCGCCTTATTTCTCCACCTCTATCATATGTCTTTGTTCTTGCCTCCCATATATATCTAGAGTGTATATATATATATATATATATATATATATATATATATATATAACTTAATATTGTATTAATCTAAAGTTACTAAATTTAATAATATTAATATTATAATATAGTAATATGAATATTAGATTTAACAATAATATTAATATTAATATTAATGTTAGGATTAATAGTATTTTTTTTTTTATGGTATTAATAATAATTTGGTCCATGGTATTTGGGCCATACACTTCATATATAATTAGATGTTAGAATTCTAATCCTATTTGATATATATATATATATATATATATATATATATATATATTAACTTACCTATTTATACCTCTTTTATATTTATTTATTTACCATACCTCTTTTCTAAATATGGTATTTGTCCCATGGTATTTGGCTCATAGGCTTCACCTAAATAAAACCTCTTTTTTGAGTTAATGTAAATATAGAGGTTTATGGAGTAAATATAAAAACTGATTTTATTTATTTACCATACCTCTAGATTATTTATATTTTTATTTATTTACCATACCGAGGTTTTATTTATTTACCATAACTATGGCTTATTTATATTTTTATTTATTTACAATATCTCCTGTAGAGTAAGTATAGAAAGAGGTTTGGTTTATTTGCCATACCTCTTGTTTGCTTATATCTTTATTTATTTTCCATATCTTCTTTTCAGTGTTGTAAATATCTTCATATTTTAAATTATATTGTTTAAATTTATTTTTAATGAATTTTTAATTGTGGATTTATATGGTTATCTAAGTGATTGTTTAAGTGGACATTATTTAGATCCTTTTTTTATTTTTATTTTATTTTTATTTTCTTCCAACATACTTGCACATCGGGGTCATTCTGGACTGTAGAATGCACCCCTCGATGCAATAATTTCTTGAATTTGTTTGATATCTACAGATGCACTTATAACACACGATTTGAAACTGAAATAATTCTTTCTTCGAAACTTTGACTTAGTTGCATTGAAACCGAGGCATTATATCCATCATGTATGGCCAAAGACTTTCCTGCAACTGGCCCTTTCCCTGTGACGTGGTGATAATCGTTCCAGACAATGATATCGATTAGATTTCAACTAGATATGTGTTCTGTATGTCCCTTGGTGGGCAAAGGAGTTAGTCTTGTTGGCTTCACATATCGGAGATAACGTCACTCAGCCCTCTCCGAAGCTAAATTGCTAAGGTGGCAACTTGAGCCCTTACAACATTGGAATTGTTTACCTAGTTGATAGATCAACAAACCAAGACAATATTAAAACCATTCAACTCAACGGAATCACTTCAAATAGGAATCCAACAAGGGTGATAACAAATACCACCAAGGTCTCAATGTTTTCTAGGGTGATAATACATCCCACTAAATTTCCCTGTATAAAATCTTCAAGCTCGAAAAAAATAGTACATGCCATACATAAATATGAAAGCCCTTGCAATGGCATGTTCGATTGCTCATCAAATGAGAAAACAAGAAACTGAAGCACAATCATGGAACATGGATGGATCCAAAAGACAAATCCACTCATTGGGTTTTATTCCCTCCTATCAAACTGGAACTTTCTTTTCTAAGTTCTCAACAAAGAAAAGATGGATAGATAAATGAAGATGATCCTTGTACCACTCTCCTATCCTCTTTTATAGGCTTGATGGACTCCGTAGAAACTTTATTTTATAAAATGTCATGGATGGATAGGATGAACAAGTACCACCTTCAATACCATGGGAAGATTTTGTCCACTTTCACCATATCAAGAACATCTAATATTACACAATTGACATTGAAATATTTTATTTATGATTCATGTTCTAGATATCAAAACATTTATACATGCCTCAATCAGATTTGAAAATAAAAACATATATTTCAGTATTAATTATGTAATATTTTCTTTTATAGATATGGTGAAAGAAGAGGAAATTTCCCATGGTATTGACCATGGTATTTTTCCATGATATCGACCCATGGTATTTTCCTTGATTTTTGGAGGGAAAAATAATAAAATAAAGTTTCTAGAGAGTCTATCAAGCCTAAAAAAGGGGATATGAGCCTCATAGTGGACTCATCGTGAGTTCTCTATCTATTTTGTCATTGTTGAAAACTTTGAGAGGCCACAACCCAACTGGAGTGATATCAAATACCACGGAAGGTGGAAATGTTGGCTAGGGTAAGAATAAATCCCACCAAAGTTCCGTGCATAAAACCATCAACCTCGAAGGATGCACAAATCTAATACAAATTGAAGATCCCACACATCAAAAATTTAATAGATCTAGCACATTTCAGTGTTCTAAATAAAATCCTTCAGCAAGAAACGAGAACACAAACGGGAACACAAACGGGACATAGAACTGCATCCATTTATTTATATTACTAACTAAAGAAAATAGTGCATTACCATACATATATATGGAACTGCATCCATTTATTTATATTAATAACTAAAGAAAATAGTGCATTCCCATACATAAATATCAGAGCCCTGTAATGATCTGCACGACTGCTCATCAAATGGGAAAACAAGAAACTGAAGCACAATCATGGACCCTGGATGGATTCGTCCCTCAAAACTTTATTTTATTGTTGCCCTAAAAAAAAGGAAAATAACATGGGTCAATACCATGGGAAAATAACACGGTCAATACCATGGGTAGATTCAGTCCACTTTGACCATATTAACAAAATGGAATATTACATAATTGACATTGAAATATTTTGTTTATAATTCAAATTCTACATACCAAAATAAAAAAACCTATCATATTTGAAAATAAAAAATTTATCTCTCTCTCTCTCTCTCTCTCTATATATATATATATATATATAATATCTATGCTAAACATTTTTTTTGTTTTTATTATTTTTTAAATGTTATATACCAATTTCATATTAGTAATGTAATAGATTACATACTTTATTTTTCTTTGTATAAACTTGATATAAAACTATGTTACTAGTTGGTTCAAAGATAAAACTCAATCCATTTTTTGTTGATCACTATTAGTTTAGCATTGACCAATACAAGTTACAATGTTTTTTTTTTTTAATATTTATTTTTCAATATTATTGAAAATTTTATTTTTTAAACATTTGATTGGACCATAAGGTGTTATTGTATCCTTTGTTTTGCGATAATTTCTCCATGTAGTTGAAATATTTATGTCATGAATTTTAAGTATTTGTGCAATGATTTCTCATTGTTAAAACTTGATAGCAAAACCACCTGAAATTAAAATCCTTGAAAATAGTTCATACTCACCTAAATAACCTATTTATCATTACTTACTTCTCACCATAATTTAAGCAAGTATTTTCATAAAAAATGAGCACGAACAAGATGGAAATAAATATACCTACGATGAGACTATTAATGCATTATGGAGTGGTTGGATCACATAGAACAGAGAATCACAAAGAGGATCATGTGCAAGCTTTCCACCAACAACATGAAAATGGTCCAGCAGACCAAGCTGATCAAGGTTGCTAGTAGGTTATATTCAGATACTTAGTTTTTTTTTTTTTTTTTTTTTTTAATAGAAAAATAGGAGTTTTTTTTGGTTGAATGTGTTTTGTCTCTACTACATAGGCAACAAGTTCCCTAGGAACTAGACACTCTAGATTTTTGAAAAATCTTGATTGATTTAACATTCTCTAGAATTAATAGATATTTTCTGTTGACCAAAAAAAATATGTAATAGTGCAAATGTGCAAACTTAGTAGTGCCTATTACCCATTAGAATTTCATTTATCAATTTACAATTTTTTCAAAAACATAACATCCAATTAAGTTGAATGGTATTTGTTATTGACATATTTTTATTTAACTATTACATTCCAGCTAAACATTAAATAAATTACACATATATTTAATAATGAATAGCGAATAAATTACATATCTATTTAATATTAGAAAGTAAAATATTTTTTTCCCTTTATCTTCATTTACCTAATCTCTATATAAAGTGGATGTAATATTAAGGTGGAAATTGAAGTATTTTTTTATGGTGGACATTGATATATTTTTTTTATTATTATTTTTAATTCATTATTGAAATTATTATGTTTTTATTTTTAAATGTAAGATTAAGTGACAAATCTCCTTCATACTAAGTTGTAGAGTTTTTTTTTGTCAAATTAACAAGAGTATTCCCAACATCCTCCTAAAATTAACTTAACTAGTATTCATCTCTCCCTGGTTGTCAAACTTGACATTCAGAAACAATATTTTTTAGTGGATGCAACTTGAATTTTTTTTAATACTATCCCATTTTAATTTTTAGGATTTTACTTTTTTTTTGTTACAAATTTCTTTGAATTCCATGTGATTCTATAACTAAATTGAAATAAGTTTCAATAAAAATTTAGACAAATTTCATGAAATTATTCATAGTTATATTTGACTTATTCTTATTTTCATTGCACATTTAAATTTGTGAATTCAGGAAATAAATTGGGTAATAAAATTGGACCATCTTCTAATTTAATCTATTTTGCATGCCTTAGATAAGAACGAAGACATATAGAACATTAAGTCAAGTATAATTTAAAAATATTGTTGATGAATTATTTGAAGTGCTAATGAAATAATAATAAGCTACAGTAACACCTTTTTACAAGAGTGAGCTAAACAATGACCCATTAACATACTTTGCAGAACATAAGTGCTTATGATCAACAATTCTGATAGTTGGATCGTAACATACGTCTGCCATTTAAACGAACGAGATTCAACACCAAAAAAAAAAAAAAAATCCCCTTATTAAATGGTGAAGTTTTGGCTTCCATCATTTTTCTCATTTTGAAATCATACAAACTTTTTAATTATTTCAAGAATTAAGGTCAATTGCTTGTTGTCGTTAATGTTCTCTTCCAATCTATTTTGTTATATGGTTTAAGAAATGCCAAACTCTTTTCTTAATAAACTAATTCCCTGAGATTTATTGAATATTATAAAATTTATAATAACATTTGTATATTATTTAAGAAACATTGAATATTATAGAATTTATTAAAACATTGGTATATTATTTAAGTTTCTTAAAGAACCATTTAAAAGTTCATCTCTCTATCGCGATCGTTGGACTTTGATATTTAAGATCAGCATGGTAAGGGTGTAACTTTTTTCATTGTAATAAGTTTGTATGAAAATATTTAATAGATATTTCTGAACTTTGATTTTTAAGATTAACATGGTAATGGTGTAACTTTTTTCATGGCAATCAGTTCGAATCAAAATATTTTTTAAAGTGTTATATGTTTTTTTTTTTTTTAATCAGCTGTTTTATTATTTATTTTAAGAATTATGTTAGAAAATTCATTTATGAAAATTGATGAGTTTTATGTTTTATTTAATGTTTAGGTTCATATGTGTTGAAGTTGCAAGAGTGTAATTCTTTTTATTTCAATGATTTTGAGCTAAAATATTTTTTTAAAGTTTTCTGCAAATGTATTTCATGATTTTTTTTTTCTATCTAAATGTTTTATTTTTTATTTATATAATTATGTTCGAAAAATTATGAGATATTATGAGTTTTGAGTTTTATTTAATGTTTATGCTTATATGTGTTGAGGCTTCATGCTTTTTATGTGACTATTTTTTAAGTTTATGATTATTCTTTAAAAAAAAGAGTAACACCTCTTTGAAGATTATTTTTTTGGGATATTTTTGACAAATTCATAATATAAAAAATATTATAAATTAAATCTAATCCAAATACATGATACATGGTACACATTTTAAATTTTCTCTCTATATATAATCATTTTCTTTTAATTTCAATAAATTAAATCTTACAAAGTCAAAATATTTTGGGCAAATAAATAAATATATAAAATATAATATACAAAGTTCTGATTAAATAAACTTTGACTTTATACATGTATTAATTTTACACATTTTATAATTAAACATTTTTTTGTTTACAATTCTCTTAATATAAAAAAATTATTAATTTTAAATGATTTTATTTTAATTTCAATAAATTAAATCTTAAAAATTCAATTATATTTTAGTGAAATAAATAAAATATAATATACAAAGTTCTTATTCAATAAAATTTTATTTATATTTATTCATTTTCACTTCCATTACAAAGTTTTATAATTAAAATTCAGGTCATTATCAATATAGCATAAAACTTCTTATTAATTAAAAAAATTGATTTTATACTTTTATTAATATACTTATTTTCAATTTCATTAAAAAATTTAATAACTAAAATTCTTATCAACTAAATAAATTTATAACATAGAAAATAAGCATTTCTTATTAATTAAAAATTAATTAAATCAAATTTCACTATATCTTTTTTAATTTACCTATTTCTACTTTCATGTAAATTACATGTGGGCTCTCTTATCTTCTTCTTTTCTCTATTTAGTCACCCTAATCTCTTTTATTTATTACCAGGTTTGTCGTGAAGATGAGTCTTGATTTAGACTCAAAAAGTAGGCTAAAAATGAAGACTGAATATTCCAAGTTTTGCATCTGAAGAAAAAAAAATAAAAAATAAAAATTACAATTAAAATTCTTGTAAAATAAATAACAATATAACCTAAGTCTCTAGATCACATCTCCAAAATTTTCAAAAGATAGTGGGTTGAGAATGATAATGTTTCCTAAATCTTTAGAGTAAGTCCTAACACTCTGAAATATATTTACAATAAATCCTAACATCTCTAAAATATGCTTGGGATACCTTCAAGACTACCCACACCTTTGCCTAAAATTTGAGAGAGTAAAAAAATTATAACAGAATTATTTATATATTTATTAATTTCTAATAAAATGTGAGCTATTCACATCTCCGATAAATATACACAAATCCTGCTAAACATGATTCCAAGTATTTTTCCATAAGATGAATCAAAAGAATGGAAACCCAAAAAAGAAAATCTAAAATTTTAAAAATATCTATAATTGCAGTATATTTATAAATATTTTGCTATAGTAATTCAAATACATCATACACGACCTAATTCTTGTAATTTTATAAACAGCAACTATTCTCCGCGGGCCATGTTTCACATTATTATTAAGTATACCTCCATTGCACGAAATATATTTAATTGCCTGATTACTACGGAACTAGAAAGGACACATCCATGCATTTTTCTTTAGAATATGATTCTTTTCATTTTCCAGATTTTATTACCCTTGAGAAATGGTTTTATTGGACGGACTTGATCTCTCATTTCCATATTTTATTTAATGGAAATGGCTTTCGAATATATTTTATTACCGAGAAGTCAATGGGAAAGAAAATATCAATCGAGAGAATTTAGTGGAATAAATTGAACCACAAGAGATAAGAGTTTCATGGATGGGTTGTGGATTGGATTCAGGAGCCACAACGTAGAAGAATTTTAAAGATAGATAGAGAAGTGAATGGTTAGCTAACACAAATTCAAAAGAAATGGATTGTAACAACATTACAGGAAGAGGAGCACACTTTGTATTTGTTCATGGAGCTATGCATGGAGCATGGTGCTGGTATAAGATTGTGGAGCTTCTGGAGAAAGATGGTCACAGGGTGTCAGTAATCGATCTGAAGAGTGCTGGTACAAGTCCGGTTTCTGCTGATTCCGTCATGTCATTTGAGGAATATAATGAGCCTCTAATGCACTTCCTTGCCAAGCTCCCACAGAGAGAAAAGGTCCTTGCGTTTCCCGTTGTAAATTTATTACTTTATAATTGAATTCATTTTAATGATTTCAATGATCATTTATGCACTTCTCTAGAGCGTTTCCGTGATTAGAATGAAAAAAACATAGAGCGCCCATGCAGATTAATAGGTAGGAACTATGATTTATGTTTTATTTGGGAATAATTTTATTTTTCAAGTGATTGCGATTATGGCTTGTCTTTCTATTCATTTACATTCAAGATTTTGGAGGCATGTTGTAGTTTATACTAATTAAACTCAAAAAATGTATTACCCACAAAAAAAACATTCTTTCTAGTTAAAAATTGACATCTTGACTCTTTCTTAATCATAAAATCTTTCCTATATTTCCTAAATTTTAGGTGAAACTAAAATCTCACAAAGTTCAATGCACTGAAACAACCTGACTCTTAACAATGCAAAAACTGTCGTGGTTTAAGGAATATAAGTTGAGAGAAACCAAAACAAAATATGACATTTGTTGCTGCTTAATAACATGTTTAATTGAGATATTTTATTTATTTATTATCTGTTTAATTGATATATTTTATTTATTTATTTATTTTAATAGTTTTATATTATATTATATTTTGTTTTAATTTCCAATTTTGGGTTGATTATTTTATTGATATAATTAAGATTGCTATTAATGTTATAATGTCTTTATTAAATATGTATATTATATATATATAATAATTAAGATATTAGGACACCAGAATTTTAGTGTTTGACACAGAAACATTCATCTCAGAACATGACAAGTTAAGGAATATATATATATATATATAAGTCTTACATAATTTCTCATTCATGTTACAAATTCAAACATAGATCTAGATGTAAGTTTTAGAAAGTAACATTATGCATACAAATTTATAATTGTGACAGATTCATCAATGGTCCAATATGGGAAAGACAAGAAACTACAGTTTTCTCATTAAGTCATCAAAATCAATTTTTGATACATAGGTAGTAACAATGCCAATGGAAAATGGAAATAGAAAATACAATTGTTTTCCAAACCCATATCATCACAAAAGACATCCCACATATTTTTCTTTTCCTTCAACCACTCATCCCTCTGCCGGTAAATAGGAAGAAGGTTTGTGTGCATATACACCATTGTCTTTGTCTTAGACTATTCAAGTTTGCTCTCCTTGACACTATACAAATTCCCATATGTGTTCCAATTCCTCTCACAACAAGAGGATGAAGTCACCTCAGAGATTAGCCTCATAGCTAACTACTGTAGAGGAGGGCTTGTTTCCCCATGAGTTTCGCACCAAGAATAGCGCTTCTTATCCCCCCTTTCTCTAATCACATCATATCCTACAAATTGACCAATGTTAATGGAAAACTCTGCAAAGGAATCCTCCACCTCATCAAGTGATGCTCTATCCTGAAAAATATGCCTCAATGCATCCTTCCTCCACTGTGAAATTTCACCATCCATGTGAGGAGAGAATTTGTGGGAAGGTCCACCATTAATTCACTCATGGTTGTAGTATTTTGGGTTCAACGAGTGAGAAAAACAATGCAAAGGTGTCCAATTCTTGTCCCGCCTACTAATAAGAATATCCTATATGGTGGTGAAGAAAGCTTCTCATGATGTCTCTTACTCAGGGCACTCAATCTATAAAATAATCGTCCTCACAGATTCAATCATCGAATCCCATCCCTCATAAACCTCTCCTAGGATGGGCTGGTATGTATCTTCAAATCGTAGCAAAGTATTGATAGGATCCATGACCTTAATAAGTAGATCTACCCTATCCCACTAAGCATCATTTAACACTGCATCCTTCATAATTTTTTAGGCTCCTTGATCTTCCTTCGTCCAAAAATACAAAACTATGAAATAACCATCGCTCTGAGAGCGGTATTGACCTCCCTCAACATCTTCAACATGATGAATGAAGTAGAAAATTGTGTATCTGCAATCTTCAACAATGATAAATTGGTGTACTCCTTGGAGATTGTGAGGGCATTTATATGATTTTGTACAAAGTTTCAGATATGTCGTGCATCCTCATTAATACTTCCAATTCAAAGCATATCAGAAGCAATAGATTTAATTTCTAAATTCAAGGAATGTACAATGCAAGGTGTCCAAAACACTTGTGGATATTTAGCTTCCACAATCATACCAGCAACCTTGCAAAGAGGGGCATTATTTGTAATTATTTTCACACAAGAATCAACACCTACATCTTCAATAACTTTAATGAATAACTTACCGATATATTGTGCATCCTTGTATTGTCCAAGTGCATCGACTAATTTGAAGAAAACGACACCCTTCAAGGAAGACACCATGAAGTTGATGAGTGGGCGGCATGTTGGATCTATCCATCCATCAGAAATAATACTAAACCTAGATATTGGCCATGCTTATTTAATAGGTTCAATAATTTTGTCCACCTCTTTCTTTTCCTTAGTGAACAATGTGGTTCTAAGATTCTCTAACCCAAGAGGCATATACCCTGATGGAGCCCCTTGAATTAGAGCTCAACACATCTCAATAAATAAGGGTGATCTTGAAAAATTAAAGGATATGAAGTTATGATAGAAAAATAATGCAATGCTAAAATCAAGCTCTTTTCGTTTCTCTTTTTGAAAAGTCTTGTCCAATGGACCAAATGTCACTGCCCTTGTTTTTGCTGCTTGTCCCCCACTAAATATTTCAAATGAAAATTTGTTGTTGTTTTTCCTCAAGAATGTAAAGGGATCATCACTGTTGTTTTTTTTATATGTTGCAACCACCTTTTCCATACCAACATTGGCCTCTTTTCCCATTTATTTCCTCTTAGCTAAAGACACTTGTGTACATGTTGCAATTCCAGAACCTGGTAAAGCCAAGAAATGATCTTTCACATGGTAATAAGTGTTGAGGAAGTGATTGTTGCAATAGTTTCATTTCCAAGCAACATTGACTCTTCCCCTCAACTTGTTTCATGGCACTTGCTCTCTTGTTACATGCTTCGACAAGGGATATTTTTTTTCTTGAGCCTGTTATCTTTCTAAATTAATTCTTCCCTTGACATTTGAAGTTGTTGTTGCAGCACCACTTCCCCTTCCTTTGCACCTTCCCTGTTGCCATTGTCTGAGCCATAAATTCTGTAAAAAAAAAAGAAAAAGAAAAAATGCACAAACTTGTAAAAAAATGCACATTCAAAATATTGTAATAAAAATGCAAAAAAATAGAAACAAAATGCACTTACCTGTTGCTTGAATCGCTTGAATTGCCTCGAAAATGCTCCCAAACCATTTTCTATTCACTCCCACAAAGCCATAGAAAGTGACACAAAGAACAATGTGGGATAAATGGCCCAGAACAAGCCTTTATGGGCCGCACAAAACACAATTTAAGGGGACACATGTCGCAGAATTGGGACATGATGGATAGGTTCCATAGACATACTAGACATGAGTGTGACATGATCATAGGATAGTGTCCGACCAAATAGTATCTAATTTCTCATTCGAGACACGTCAAGGGTTTTCAAGGAGTCTGGTTTCTTAGTATAATAAATCAATTTAAAGTTATATTGAAAATAATCTATATTATAACAATAATAATCATTTAATTTTAAGGTGTCTTTGTATACCAATTTGATTGTCGAAGTCTAGGAAAAGTGTGCATATTCTCAAAGTGTCCATTTGAACTTATGAGCTTTTAAAAAGAAACATATATTCTTTACATATGTTTATAATATCTACATTTCGTTCCCAATTATTTTTAAATTTTGAACATAAATTCACAATATCTACAATTTCTCCCATTTATTTTTTAAGCTAAATACGTGCAATTTTTTAAAAATTTCTTTCAACTTATGAGAAAATTATATATCTATAACTACTTTACAAACACAACCCTAATTTATTTAATTATTATAATGTTAATAAATTATTTATTAACATTTACAATTTATTAATCATATATATATATGGGGTTAATCTTTTAAATTTTAAAACATATTTTATAATTGATTTTGTTTTAAATTTTCTTTTAAATTTTAAAACATATTTTATAATTGATTTTGTTTTAAATTTTTATTATTTTATATTTATATTTAATTTATTACTCTTTTAAAATTTAAAGTATTTTGGTTTTTTTCCCAGATTTTTTATTTCATAATAAAATACATAATATTATTTTTTTCGAAATTTATTAAATTAATAAAAAAGTATAATTAATTTTGCAATATTTTATTTGAAAATCATAAAAAAAATTATTAATTTTAAAATATTTATTTTCTTCTTTATATTTATTATAAATATATCCTAATTATAGTTTCATTTTTATAAAATGTTAAAATATTTTTATTTTTTTTTATTCTTTTTTTAGTTATATATAGTGAATCATATTTTATCTTATTAATTGTTTAACGATAAATCAATTTTATTTTTTCCTTAACCTTATTATTAAACTATAATTTTAATTTAAAATTAATTATTATAATAAAGATTGTTAATATTTGTATAGTGCTTTTGATGTGTATTGTCATCTCATTTGGTAATTATAAATATTTTCGTTATCGTAGCTAAAACAAAACTTGGTAGACCGGGTGATGGTCCCACTTTATTATTTTAATAACATATATATAATATTTAAGTATGCTAAAAATGAAATTTGTATGTCTGTGCTTATGGTCACATGAATATGAAGTAATTCGAAAACAACTTGTTAGGGTAGTTGAACAGTTATGGGGTTAAGCGGATACTTGCCCAAGTGCTCCTTGAAGGTAAGGAAATTTTGAAAGGAAAAATGAAAGGAATCGAGAGGGTTGGACGAACTTGAGGTGCCTTATAGAGGAAAACAAAATACCGCATATTTTTGAGTATTTTTCTTTTTGTATTTTGTTTTCCCAGTGGTTGTCCAAAGGAAAACCCTGGTTTTTTTGGAGTGAGATCATCTGCTCTATGTCTTGTTGGGACCAGATAGTTGCAAGGAAAAACATTTGATTAAGATAATTATGGAGAAATCTACCCTTCATGCTAGGTTAGCATGGGGAGAGATTCGCGAAGTGGACTAAACCCAATTTTTTCGGAGGAAAAACTTCCTTCTCTCATGACTATGAGCACCGAGAAGGATAGAAAAAGTTGTATACCTGATTGTTTTCTTTCTATTTAATGAAGGTATTGTAAGTATAATGACCAAAAGGTTACAATAGAAATTATAGTAGTAGAAAGAATGTATATGGTATAGAATGTTATAGTAGGATATAATATGTGTTCTTATGGAAAATACTAACACTCTTAGTTCTGATCAAGACCAAGTAGTCTTCAGCACCATGGTTGAAGACATGATTGTGCGAAATTTTTAGGTAGATAGGTCCACTGAAAATTATTACCCAAAACGTAATTATTATTCACTGCCGATATTGAAAAAATAAATGTCAATCTTATGTTAACTGGCCAAGTTGGAAACTACAATCAAGTCTCCTAACTCTCCTATTACAGTAGGATTATTGTATAACTTGAAACAGTCTGAAAGTGA
Organism: Pinus albicaulis; assembly: GCA_034641835.2. Lineage (NCBI taxonomy): Eukaryota > Viridiplantae > Streptophyta > Pinopsida > Pinales > Pinaceae > Pinus > Pinus albicaulis. The sequence continues at coordinate 1,511,794,164 of CM076575.1, read as the reverse complement.
TTTCATAGTTTCGACACACCAAGGGTATGGTATTGCACTCTGGTTGTTGCATATTTTAAATTAATAGACTAAGGTTGAAAATGGTTTCCTAGAAAATCAAAGGGTTAGTTCCTGCTTTCTGCATGACAGTTGATGCCGGGAAAGCAATCCCTTCTACTTCACTTAGGATGGAAATTGTAATTGGAGAAAAAACAAAACAAAAAAATTAATGTGAGAGGATTCCACTTGTTAATCATGAAGCAAGTTGTAATGAGGTTTTTCTAATTAAACTAATAATTATCGAATAAACCCATTTTGTACAAATTCAAACTTTATTTAACCATAGTCATTTATTTCAACTAGTTCAAGCAACGAATAACCAAAAAGAACATTTTGTATCAAAATAAATAACTTAAATATCATGGTAAAGTTCATAATGAAATATCGGCAACTGAGTATGCTTAACTTAGATAAACAAAGGAAAAAAATGGTGCATGTTGGAGCCTATTACTATAGAAAATCATTTCTAATACAACTATAAATTAACAAGAAGATTTAACGAATTGGGTGGACAACCAAACCCTAATTAAAAACAAAAAAAAAAATCAAAACCCAATAAACTAAGTGTTGAGTCGTGCCATGCACAGAAAATAGATATTTATCATGTAAAAAACCTTGAGTGTTAGCACACTAGGAATAACTGCCAACCAAAGAAAAGAAAATGACACAGTTGGGTAATTCATACTGTAAGCCTGGCCATAGAACTAAATGCTAACCTATAAACAAGGTGTTTCCTAGAAGTTGTGAACCAAGCGGTTAACTGGTCCTAGGGGATATCTGTTAACATCATGGAACAAAGTGGTGTTACAAAATGAACTATGAATCTTAGACAAAAGCATAAATTAAAATGAGAAGCACCATAATGTAAACTGAATAACTTAAGTTAAATTTGAGCTGAGGTATGTATTGAACTAAATTTGAACAGGAGATGACCCTAAGACCAAGGTTGTCTAGTACAAGCAATATGCCCTCTCACAAAAGGTATCAAACTGTCTAAGATCCAAAATTAATTTTCCAAAGAGAAAACGTTGAGCTCCACACCACGGCTAAGAGGAAAAGGAAAGATATTTAGCAATTCAGCAGGCAGTAAGAAAGGAAGTAACAGTCTGAAAACCATATCATCCACAGGACGAAGGAGAGGAGGCTTACCCACAGCTTAAAACATAGGCGGTCGAAGAAGTTGTAGAGACATACACCACGAATTAACCTAAAGTAGAATGAACTCTTTGCGACGTCGAGGTAGGGTTTTTATTACCTGAACGATCTAGAGAGCACCCAGACCGTTGATCATCCACCTAAAATATGGTATGTGGATTGCTCTAATAGCATCAGGCATATCGAGGATTCCAGAAAAGCTCAAACCTTAACTCCAGTTCAATAGTGTGGGTAATTTATCCTTGGTTGTGGGTAGTCACCGCAATGAATTAACCATAGAATAAAGGCTTAAAAAAATATTCCTTAAAAATCCACTGACAATATAACTAGTGACATGGAGTTCATTAAAATGAATCAAACACCGAATGTCATTTCTATTGCTAAGTCTGATGCGATGTATGCAATTAATCCCTATATAATGAGATAATATGTCATAAGTTTTGTTGTAGGCATTGAATTTAATGATTTTATTCAACCTTTGGATTTTGTTTTAAAGTTAAATTAATAAAATTCTTGGCTATAGAGCACAAGGTAACCTACTTATTTATTAAACAATGAAATTTTACCCCTATCAATGGGAATTGTAAATGTTTTTTTGTTAGGTAAAAGTTGTATGTTTGGAAGGTGTGACAATTCGTAACGGAGCATCAGGTTTTCAACACTATGACTTGACAGAATGTTTGAAAATAAATATACATGTACATAACAAAGTTTTTTTGTCTGAGAAAGTAAAGATATATAACATGATGAGAAGAACATGAACCATAACATCAAGATCAACTATTGGAATAGGATGAGTACCACACATGGAGGCCAATCCTGAAATGTTGGTACAGTTAGGAGAAGAGTCTCAGAATGTTAATGTTGCTTTACTTGAAACAATGCAGGAATTAAAGAATGAAATGGAAAGGTTGAGGCAAGACAATGAACGATTAATGAAATAACAAGATAAGATTATGAAAATTTTATCGGATCGACAGAATCACTATCATCTTCACCCTAGCCCAGAATATAGAGATAGAACTGGAATGCATAGGTAGAGGAATAATCACCCATATCTTAAAGATGTTTGGGAGGAAAACAAAGAATAATTTGAAAATATTTCAAATCACAGGGGTCCCAAAAGACAAAAAGTCGAACTACAGGGAGAATTCAAAAATATTAAGCTTCCCACCTTTGATGGTGAACATGAGAAAGTTTTCTAAGCTTGGATGATTAATATGGGTAAGTACTTCCAGATTTATGAATACAATCATAATTTAAAAGCACAATTAGAAATTTATCAGTTATAGGGCAAGGCCACCCTATGGTGGGAGGAAGTGAAGACTGTAAGAAAAATTAATGACCAGGAAGTAACTTGGGAGGAGTTTCAAAAACATTTTAAGGACAAATACTTGACAGAGAATTTTTTTGATGAAAAGGGAAAGGAGTTCCATGATATACGGTTAGGAAAATTGTCCATAGATGAAATTATAACAAAGTTACTTCACTAGTAAGGTATGCCCTTATATACAAGTGAAGAAAGAAAAAGTCCGATGGCTCATTAGAAACCTTCGTCTATTTATGAAAGAGCATCTAGAATTTGACAATCCGAAAACTATGGATGAAACCATTAGGAAGGATCATATATGTTACCAGAAAATGAAACAAAAGGGATACAACAGTAAGAGGTGGACATATAACAAAGGAAATAAATATTCACAAAATTCCAAAGGAGTGAATACATCTAATTCCATGTGTTATTACAAATGGCAGTCAAACCAAGATTCCATAAGAACTCAGCAAAAGCTGAAATTGTCAAAATGAAGGGAAAATTAATGAGCAAACAAATATGATGGAATTGGAATCAACAACTAGACCCCCATTATAATGTTTCGAATGTGGAGGACTGCACTATCTCGAGAATTTCCTCAAAAAAGGAGCAGAGTTGGTATCACAGTTTCAAGAGGCTTATACCTTAGGGGAAGTAGCAAGAAATTGTCCTCGAATCAACACTGCACTGGAAGATCATCAATCAGAGTATCAACCCAGAATGGTGTAGTTTGAAGGTACAATTTTTAACCAATCTGTGTCTATATTAATTGACCTAGGGGCTTGTTTGAGTCACATAAGTCCTAAGATCATAGATAAGTGTCAAACACAAACTGCTAAATTCAAGAAGCCAAGGTTGGTTTCTCTGGCCACAGGAGCCAAGAGGAGAGTGATAGCTAAAGTGGATAATTGTCCTATAAAATTGGTAGACACCCAATAGTAGCAACTTAAAAGTGTTGCCCTTAGGATCATATTACATCTTAATTGGTATGTACTTGTTGGAGAAGAACTGGTCCCTTATAAAATTTAACGATAAAACCATTAGTTTTCTAGATGAGGAGGGAGTGAGGCAGGAAAGGACCATGATGGAGTGGCCTATTCTGAAGAGTGTGATTGATATTCGATCCTTCATGGGTATGGTCAACTACTACAAATGATTTATTGAAGTATTTTAAGGGGTGGCTTATCCTATTACATCCCTGAAAAATAAAGGAAAAACTTTTAATTGGACAACTGAATGTAAACATATTTTTGACTGATTAAAACAATTGCTCACAACTGCACCTAGTTTGAGAATTGTTGATCGCAAAAGGGATTTTATTGTTTATACAAATACCTGTAAGGAGGGTGTTTGTGGGGTGTTAATGCAAGAAGTCCAAGTTGTTGCATATGATTCTTGAAAGCTAAAGGAACATGAACAAAAATACTCAACTTATGACATAGAATTGACAGTTGTAATACATGCCCTGAAAATGTGCAAACATTACTTACTGGGTAAAAGATTCATATTAATGATAGATTAAATCAATCTGAAAAATTAATTTAAACAACCCAATTTGAATGCACGACATGCCCGATGGGTTTCCTTTCTGAGCGAATTTGAATTTTAGATCAAGCACTTGAAAGGTAGAGAAAATCGAGTAGCAGATGCCTTGAGTGGGAAACTAATTTTTTTATATGAAATATCATTTAGAAAAGTTGTAATTGATTTCACAGAGAATATTAAGGAACGATCATAGAAATTTATCATTTTATTTGGAAGAAAATGAAAGCCTTAAAGGATATCGAATGACAATTCGAGTATGACATAAATGAGGAAAATATATCAAAATATAGAAACAACAAATGTGTTCCTAATCAGAATAGCATTAAACAATTATTTTTTGATGAATATCATATAAGCACTTATACTACCCACCTTGGCTACCAAAAAATAATCCCTGCCTTAAGGAAGGAGTACTTTTGGTTGGGAATGAAAAGAGATGTAGATGAATACTTATCTAAGTGTTTGGAATGTCAAAAAGTGAAAGCAGAGCACTAGCATTCCACCGGACTTCTTCACCCACGATCCATTCCTAAATTGAAATGGAAAACCATTACTGTGTATTTTATTACTGGTCTACATAAGGCAGGAAAATGTAACGACTCAATAATGTTGGTGGTATATAAATTGAGTAAGTCTGCTTATTTCATTCCAGTACAATCTACTTTCAAAATAGTTCAAATTTTACATATATTCATGAAATAGATTTTCAGTCTGCATGATTTATCGAAGGTGGTGATTTTAGACCGAGATTTGAAATTTACCTATACCTTTTCAAAATATTTATTTAATGAATTATGGACTCAAGTACAATTTAGTAAAACCTACCACCCTCAAAATGATGGGAAAACTGAAAGGATAAACCAAGTAATTGAGGACATGTTGAGAATGTATGTAATGCAACAACCAATTAAGTGGGAAGCCAACATTCATTTAGTGGAATTTTATTATAATAAAAGCTACCATACCTCTCTTAAAATGAGACCATTCGAGTTGTTATATGGACATCGGTGCTAGTCACTGACTAATTAGAGTGGCCTAGAGGATAAAATAATGTTAAGAGCAGATTTATTGAAATAGATGGAGGAAGTGGTTAAGAAGGTAAGGGGAAACTTAAATGCTTTCCAAGATAGATAAAAAATGTATGTCGATTGAGAGCCCAGCTACCGAGAATTCCAAGTCAGAGAACATGTGTATGTTCGGCTCAAGCCCAAACAAAGCACCCTTGATTGTGGAAGTTGCACTAAATTAGGTCCCCATTTTTGTGGTAAATTCTAGATCTTAACACGAATTGGACTTGTGGCGTACCAATTATCCCTACCTAGTCACATACATGTTCATAATGTATTTCATGTCTCTTTATTAAAAACATATATATGACATAGACATGTAATTGATTGGAAAAACATACAGGTAAGAATTTACAGTAGAGTTTTGGTATGATAATTTGAATTTTATTAGTTATATTTATATATCTACAAACTAATACAGAATATTGATGATGTATGAATAGGTATAAATGGATGAAGAGTTTATGGTCAAACCCCTGTGTATAATTGATGGGAGAGAAGTAATGGTGTGGAGGGGAGTTATCACCTAGGTTAAAGTGAAACCAAAGAACTTTGTCCCAGAAGAGGCTACCTGGGAGGATGAGAAATTTATGGAAACGACATACCCATGTTTTTTTGTGTCTGGGATAACATTGGGACAATGTTCTGCTTGAGAGGGGCACAGTGTCATCTCTGTTGGTAATCGTAAACATTTTCTTCACCATAGTTAAAATGAAACTTGGTAGACCATGTTAGGGTATAACTTTATTATTTTAGAAACATGTATATAATATTTAAGTATTCTAGAAATAATTTTTTTATGTTTTTTTTTATGGCCACATGAAGAGGAAGTAATTCGAAAACTACATGTCAATGTAGTTGAACAATTATGTTGTCATGCAGTTACCTGCCCAACTGCTCCTTGAAAGTAAGGAGAATTTAAAAGGAAAAAGGAAAGGAACTAAGAGGATTATACAAACCTGAGGTGACTCATAGAGGACAGCAGAATAATTCATAGTTCTGATTATTTTTCCTTTTATATTTTGTTTTCTTGCTAGTTTTCCAGAGGAAAATCCATGTTTTCTTGGAGTCAAATCATATGCACTATATATGGTTGGGACCAGATAGTTGCAAGGAAAAAAATATGATCAAGATAATTCTGGAGAAATATACCATACATTATAGGTTAGCACGAGGGGAGATTCAGTAGGTAGACTGAACTCAATTGGTTGGGACGAAAAACTTCCTTGTCTCGTGACTATGACATCTGAGAAGGTTAGACAGAGTTCTACTGGTATGAAACCTTATTGTTTTCTTTTTGTGTAATGAAGCTATTGTATGTATGATGAAAAAAATGTTATAATATAACTATACTAGTATAAATAATGTACATGGTATAAAATTTTATAGCAAGATAACAGGTTTTTTCTTGTGGAGAATGCTAACATTGTTAGTGTTGATCAACAAAAATTAATCCATGGATGAAGAAAATATTGTGCGCATATTATAGGTGGATATGTCCATTGAAAATTATTACCAAAACCGTAGTTATTATTCATTATCAATATTGAAAACATAACTGTTAGTCTTATGTTAATTATCCAAAATGGAAACTACATTCAAGTCTCCTACCTCTGTTATTGTAGTAGTATTTTTGTAAAACTTGAAACAAATTGGAATTTATTTCAAAGTTTCGATACACAGATGGTAGGGTATTGCACCTTGGTGGTTTCATATTTCAAATTAACAAACTGAGGTTGAAAAGGGATTCCTCGAAAATTGAAGGGTTAGTTCTTGGTTGCAACATGATAGCCAATGTCGGGAAATCAGTCCCTTTTACTTCACTCTAGGATGGAAATTGTAGTTGGAGAAAAAAAAACAAAAAAATTAATGTGCCATGATTCCACTTGTTAATTATGAAGAAATTTCTAACCAAGCATTTCTATTTAAATCAGTAATTATCCAATAAATCCATTTTGTACAAATTCAAATGATATTTAACCATAGTGATTTATTTCAACTAGTTCAAGCGAAAAATAACTACAAAGCGTAGTTTGTATCAAACAAAATAACGTAAATAGCATGGTAAATTTTAGAATGAAAAATCTTCAACTGAGTATACTCAACTTGGATAAAAAAAGGACAAAAATGGTGCATTCTGGAGCATGTTACCATGCCAAATCATTCCCGATACAACTGTAAATTAAAAAGGATATTTAAAGAATTGGGTGGAAAACCAACCCAAATTAAAAAAAAACAAAACCCTTTAAACTAAGTATCAACTCATGTCATGCACATATAGTAGACATAACATGTGCAAAACCTTGAGCGTTGGCACCCTAGGCATATGTGCCAACCGAAGAAAAGAAAATGATGCAGTTGGGTAAGTCATACTGTAACCCTAGCCATAGAACTGAAAGCTAACTTATACACCGGGTGTTTCCTAGAAGTGGTGAACCAAGTGGTTGAATGGTCCTAAGGAAGTTATGTTAACATCATGGAACATAATGGGGTTAGAAAATGAACTATGAATATTAGAAAAAATAAGAATTTAAATTGAGAAACACCATAATGTAAATTCAATAACTTAACTTAAAAGTACATGAAGAGGGAATTTATGTCCTTGACCTATGCTGCAACAACTGAGGTATGTATGGATCTGTGTTCAAACCAGAGGTGACCCTAAGACAAAGGCCATCCAATACAAGCCATATGATCGCTCACAAAATAAACCAAAATGTTGAACATCCAATATGAGTTTCCAAGGAGAAAACATTGAGCTCCACACCACGGCTAAGAGGACAAATAAATAATTTAGTGAGTCGACAGGAAGAAGGAAAGCAAGTAAAAATTCAACAACCATATCATTGACAGGCCGAAGGAGAGAGGGCTTACCCACGACATAAAACATAAGCGCTTGAATAATTTGTAGAGCCATACACCATGAACGAACCTGAAGCAGAATGACCTCTCCACGACGTTGAGGTATGGTTTCTGTTACCTCAACGATCTAATGAGTACCCACACCATTGATCATCCACCTAAAATCTAGGTCTTGGATTTCTCTGATAGTGATGCATCTCGAGTGTCGGTAGTTTCACGTCGGTTGGGGGTAGTCACCCCAATGAATTAACCATGGAATAGAGGCTTAAAAAAATGTGCCTTAAAAATCCACTCACAATATACCTAGTGACATGGAGTTAAATAAAATGAATTAAACATTGGAGGTCATGTCTATTGCTAAGACTGATGCGATGTATGCAATCAATCCCTTTACAATGAGATAATATGTTATAATTTTTGTTGTGGGTGTTGGATTTAATGATTTAATTTAGCCTTTGGATTTTCTTTTAAATTTCAATTAATAAAAGTATTGGCTATAGAGCACAAGGTAACCTACTTATTTATTAAACAATGATATTTTACCCCTAACAATGGGAATTGTAAAATTTTTTCTTTTGTTAGGTAAAAATAGTGTGTTTGGAGGTGTGACACACATATTATGAGCTAAAATCAACTACTTATGGGGTTAACCTTCCATACTTTGTCCTTTTTGTTGACCTTAGAATAGGTCACTCCTTTCTACTAAGCCTACAATAGGGCAATTTCAGTGCCATAGACAGTGTTACATCTCACTGAAAGGTGTTTGAAGGTTGCTTGAGACATTCTGAATAACATGTCCCTAAAACATAGTGTCGAGTGTAGTGGAGTGCCCCTCTATTTTAGTATTCAATGTATTTCAATTTTTTTTTAAAGCTTGGTAGGATTACATTTTCATCATGTCCAATATATCACTCTGATCAGGGCAGGGAATTGAACTGATGACTTAAAATCAAAGAATTCCTTAACAAAGAACCAAATAACTGTATATCCAAAACCCTGTGGATACTGTCCACCAATTTTAAAAAAATGAAATTATTTGATTTATTTGAACTTTTATTTCTTTTAAAAAAATCCAAATACAACTAAAAATTAATAATATAATCATTTTAAATCTACTAATATTTTTATCTTTCATTTTGTTAGTTTCATATAAATAACAAATTAATTAATTTCATGACCTTTTAAGAGCTATCCACCTCTTTATTTCATTGTATTTTTTTTATATTTTTTTTACAACAATTTTTTTCCCTCTATATGAATAATAATACAAAAATACACCAATTATAATTATCATATTTATAACTTTTTATAAAATTATTTTAATATAAAATTTTAATTTATTATTTCACCAAGGTTAATATTTTAACATTAATTATAATAAAAATATATTTTTGATTCAATTACAATAATAAGAATTATTTTTTAATATTATATACCTGCAAAATATATTTTTTTATCTCACCAAAAACTAGAGAGCACAAACAAGAATGAACTGACTAGAATCAACAAAGGAAAATTCTCCAACATGTTTGTAGAGCCACTATCAGCAGAGGAGGTTGGGAAAATGACTCCAGTGCATCACCGGGGCTAGAGAGAGGTTAACCTTTAACCGCTTCAACCAAAATGGACCATTGATGAAACCTTAATGATATGGGACCGTAGATCAGGAATCTCACAGTTATCAATAATACTCAGGAGACAACTATGAGGGCATCGAGAAGTTTCATAATTTATGACACACTTAATATAAGTATTAACGTCAATCAATGTAATACCAAAGTTAACATATTGTTATATCTATCGTGTGTTTCAGTGAATTGAATGTGCTAACCATATTTTCAATTGTGCATATATCACAATGCTAATTAATGTGTAGAAAATTGTACTTGGATGTCACCTTGTGAATTGTGGTTGTTTACCAAACAATCTTGTGAGTTAATTAAATTTACAAATTTCCAAGCTAACACTTCATTAATGCAATTAGATGGATTACATATGATGTGTCATAGGGTAAACCCAAGCTGTTAATCACATATGAGTGTTGGTACCTCATTTGTATTTATACATAAGCTTAATGTAGTAATTACTAGCATTGCATGTATATTATTTTAATTTAGATGTAAGTTTATATAGCGGTTGTTGTTGTTGATAAATAAATAAGGTAATAAAGTAATCAATTAATCAAATCTAGTATTGAGGAGGGTCTTAAATATAAACAATGCATGAGGTAAAAAAAAATTAGGGAGGTATGTTACAAGTGTTACCAAAGCTTAAGGGTTCAACATTGCGGCATGTTTAAGGGAACATAGTGAAAAACTAGGTTGTATTTCACAGTAAATAAGAGTAAGATGAATGGTCAGTTCACTTACAAGATGAAACTATGCATCCTTACCTAACTCAATCATGAGATATGGGTGCGGTCAGGTGAGAAACCTCAGTCCAAATCTATTATATTGCTTTGAAAAAATAAAATAAAATTTGACGACATAAATTACCTATTCAAACTAATAATGAGAAGTGAATTAAAATAAATATTTATGGGTAACTTGAGTTATAAGTCACAAAATATTGATGAGAATTGTTACCTGCAAAGCGACTTATTGGTCAATTTATTTGCGATAAGTAGTGACTAAAAAATAAAATGATGAATACATATAAACTAAGTAAAGTAACATTCCTGCACTATGGACATGTTTGAGAAAAGAAGGGGTGTTTCCTATGAGATCCTTCTGAGAAACATGAGATTACCTATAAGAAAACTACCTATTAATGGTTGAAAGATTCCCTTTCCATGCATGGTTTATAAAATTTGTTGAAAGGGTGAGTGAAGAAAATCATTGATAATAATTTAAATTTTGAATCCTATCTGTGAATGGGAGGTAATTTGAAAAGGGAAAACACTACAGTAAAAATCAATATGTTGAAAGCACTGTACGTTTAAAAACAAAAATATCTTGTAATATATACAAATAAATGTACAATATACTAGTGTACCCAAGAAAGCCAGTAGAGCATACCCAAGGATAAACCTTGTCCAAGTGAATGAGAATATGGGATGCCTATGGTTATCAAATATATGTACAATATGAGTTAATGATGGGTGATGGGTAGAATGGTTGGAATCCTTTCAATTGATATGGCGGATATTGAAAAGGGTGAAATTAAGATATAAAAAATATATGTTATTAGTACACCTTAGATATTAATAAATCCAATGGTACATATTACATAAGTGATGGAAATAAATTCTAGTTGGAAAATGAATCAATGAACACTTTCACTAAAATTTCTCTAAAGAAAATAAAGCCAGATAATGGATGGTTAGCAGAAACCATCAATATGGAAGACTATAATAGTCAAGTGGATTTAAGAATTTTTGGATAAGATACCTTGTCAAAGACCAACGAAATGGAGTTAGGATGTGATGGATATGAAGGGAAAAAAAACGCTCTCAGGAATAATAATTAAATTAGTGGAAGGGGTGTGGAAATTGTATCTAGTATACCCCCAATGTCAAATAAATAAGGCACCGCATCAAAATAGGTGTATTGACATCCTAAAAGATATTCGGGATACATAAAAATTTAGTAAGTATTAAGTGCATATGAACAGAGTTGAAAATACAAAATCTACGAAGGCATGCAATGACCCTAAACCTAGAAAGGAATGTAGATAGTTTTGAATTTATTTATTTTTTTATCTTGTGCATGCAAAAGGCTCAAGAAATTTTTTCGTTACAAACCCACAATATGAAAATCTAAGTTAATTTGATAAAGGGTTTATTTTATAAGTTCCTTTCCATCGGGAATATTAAATATGATTGGGACAAGATGAAGATAGAAATTTATTTAGTGGAAATGGCTGAGAGTTGTAATTATAATATTTAGAGATTTGAGGTAACTGAATACAAGGAGCTAACAAGAGTAAATGCATGCAAAATTGAATGGGAAATTTAGTAGAACTATATATATATATATATCAAGACCAAATGATACGATCAAAAATTATGATTCGAACTCTTAACGAGGTTCAACGATTTTCTTTAAAGTTTGGGCCAATATCATAACTTAAGAGGGACAACATATGAATATAATAATTTTTTTGTATGTATGGGTGAGATGCACATGACAATTAATGGGTATATTAAGAATATAAAATATTCCATTGACTTAACATGCCTTGACAAATAGGCAACCAATTCAGGTAAATGATGATTAGAAATGAACAAATTGTCTAGTAAGATAATTAAGGAATATGTCATATAATTATAGAAAAATGTAAATTTAAGGAAAAAAAGAATGTTGAGAGCACTTTAGCAATGGTGTTAGTTATTAACATGGAAAGAGAAACAAGTCACTAGTAAATATTACCTCGGAAAATATTTAAAATATGAATCTTATAGACATAAACGAGACTTGGTAAGGTATCTGACTAGAATAAATTTTTTCTTACAAATCACCATATCCAAAAGAAAAACTAACTAACTAAATAACTAATGTGTTGAGAAGGTGGACGTGCACCTTAATCCATAATTGTACAGAAAAAACCCCGAAGAAGAGGGTTAAGAAGAACTCTTGAATAAGACAGGTGAAAGAAGTATTGTTGGGATATTAGGTGACATGAATTTCTTGTTAATATTAAGTATGCCTTATTATTCCAAGTGTGTTCCTAAGTGATCATAGTGAATCTTGTGCTTCTAAGGAAGAACAAAAGGAAGATAATGAAATAAAAATTATGATTAAGACTTTTACATGAAAATACATACATACAATTAATGTGGACTAGACCAGGTCCATATGAATAAAGAGAAAAGACAACACTCATCATGAAAATAGTAAATTGAAGTGATAGTTCAACAACCTTGATAATGCTTATTGTGGAATAATCAATACTCCAGGATATGAGGGTGTATAAACTCCAGGATATGAGGGTGTATAAAGAGTTTAATTGTATGAATTACCATCATCAAAGAGATACAAACATAAATTGAAAACATAATTACATAACTCTTAGTTAAACTAATTTGTACTGCAAATTTTCATATAAAATTTGGAAAACCACGTATTATTGAAAAAGCTCACAACGGATGTAATGAGATAATCTAAAAAACACATCAACGGAAATAAACTTATAGAACAAATTTTATTCATTTTCCATGTTGATATTTTCTTAAAAATGATAGAAGTATAGGCAAAAGAAGGTGCGTAAGATAGTAATATATCACGAAAATAACAACGATACCAAATCTCAGGTGGTTGTGTGCAAATGACTTAAATAAGCAACATATCTACTCTGGTAAATGGAAATATATGCTATGGGAAAGAATAAATATCCACTATAGTATGGTCGCAATAGAAGAAAGGTTTAAGAAAAAAAATTATAATGACAATAAGTCTGACTACAGTAAAATCAATCATTATTCCCACACTGAGTTAAGATTTCTATTTCTTGTGACAAACTATGAGATCTTATAGGTTAAAAAAATAACATGTTGATTACATGAAGAGAATGGCATGTTAAGGATTTATTTATAATAATAATATTGCAATATATCATCCAATGAGTGTGGGATAGACAATGCATGTAGAAATGCAGAAGAGAAGAAAATTTCCATGACTATACAACATGACCAAAACACAATAAAGGGACCAAAAATTGAAAAGAATGTTTCAAAGTGAACTTTTGGTGCAACATAGTAAAACAATTCAAGATTAACATAATTAAGCTACTTGGAAAAGTAGACAGCCATATAACAAGGCAAGTAAACAGAATTATCCTAAACTTCACCCGTGTATGACCAATACATTTGTGACATTTAAATTAAGAGGAGTGAGTGGCGATGTTATTTAGTATCATCTCTCGTAGAAGACAAGAAAAATAATTGAAGTGTGAATATATTATTATTGTAAAAAGAACTGATTGGAGTAACACTTGGGAAGTAAAATAATTTGCAACAATAAGTTTACAATGATGTCGCTAACTCATATCAAGTGTAGGATACTGACCCTTGTTAGGTTGAGAAAAATTCATATGACCTTTGATAACAAATGGTGTATGTAATAGAATTTGAAATAATACATGTTTCTTAAATGATGAAAACCAATGACAACCTTGATGATTGTGAATGTAGGACAGTCAGGATGGAGTAACCATGGTCGAACTTCTGTACATTCTCAATCAGAGGAATTATGTAGAAGAAGAAATGAATTGTCCAAGTTAATTTCGATTGAAGCATTCAGCTAGAAGAGGTTACCTGAGAGGGTTGAAGGCTAGGAAACACTAAGGACGGAGTTTCACTCAAGGCGGGAAAGATGTAATGCCCCTCAATAATATTAAATATTTAATTTAAATTTACTATAGTAACATATTAACCTATGGGTTGTGTGGAATCCTAGTAGAAATTTTAATGTTTAAATATTATTTTATTTAAAATTTTGTTATGGCCATCTAGGAATTTACAGGGAAAAGTCACTGAGTGAAAGTTTCATTTACAGGATAGTTAGAGGATAGTTACTCCCACCCTAGAGATAAAACATATCAGTTGGGGAAACATAGTCTTAGAGGGCATGAGAGGAAAATACCTTAGGGATCTAAGAGGAGATACTAGGAAATATTTGATTCCTCAAATAAGACATTGTTGACGAAGAGCATGACACTGTCAAAAAAGGTATTATTGAGTTGGCTGGCCAGTGGAATCCTTGAATCAAACTTGGAGTTTGTGATACCCTAAGCTACCCCTGTTTGGTTCCATAGGATTTAGAAAAGACCTGGTGAGGTGTTTGTCAACTACTCTTCTAGAAATGAAATTGGAACAAGTCAAGAGGAGAAAAATTTGTCCCTCAGAATTTCCTAGTGTTCTGAACAAGATAAGTATCTCTATCTAACTGGCTTCCAAAACTAAGTGTTTTCTACCACTATACTAAAAAATGCTTTGAATAGATGACTAGTTGTGATTACAACATATTTGGCTATAATATAAATTTGTGTGCATATATGAATGATTATAGCACAATAATACAATCTATTTGAAGGAAGTCATGTTGTGATGAACACATAAAAAAGAGAGAAGTCATCTAATAAACATAAATACATTGATGTTATGACTAGTGAAGTAAAATAATAAGTGGTTGTGGTGCAGTTAATAAATTTATAAGTTAAACAGATAGGTAAGTTCCATAAAATCTTTCCTATTGAAATGGTGAATTGTCTATAGAATGTTATTTAGTAATTTTATAGGGATTCTGGAATAAAAAAGAATGTCTAGTCTCATAGTAGTTACAATAGGAAACTATTTACAGGAAATATATATATATATATATATATATATATATATATATAGACACTCTGTGACATAAATGAGTGTTCTTTGTTTTACTTAAAATCGAGGGATTTTGGGTTAGGGCTTTAGCCCAGTCAGCAGTAATCAAATGTGTAAGCCACTCCCAACAATTTTATCTTTTTATTTCAACCCCTTTCGCATAAACCTTTGTCATTAAATAAAAAGGAGAAAATGTTGTGTAGTGTTAGCTGTTGAGGTTTTTGATTTTAAATAGTAAGCATATGACCTATGTGAGAAGGTATGGGCCAGATTTTAGCCCACATTCAACATCCTTAAACAATATTACGACCAAGGTGATTGAGGTGTTATGGGAGTAGAAACAAGAGAGCTAAATTCTTCTTTCCATATACCAATGATATTTTGGGTCAATGAAACTCGCTTGTTTGGATTTTCTTGTAACATAAAGAATACACACACATATATACAAAAATAATTGTTATGGTGTTAACAACAAGAAAATAAAACAACAAAGAAGGGAAAACATGAGACTCCTCCTCCAATAATAATAGAAAATTAACCAATGTTCCGTAAGGGTTTTTTTTAAAGTCTAGAGTAACCATGTCGAATTTCATCGATAGATAATAAATACGTCAATAAAGAAATTAATGAATGATAATTTTGTCGATTAATATATATTCCAAAAAGCCTAACAGAGTACTGGTCGTAGAATCTCTTGTCTAAAAGAGAATCTATAATTTATGTAGCTAGAGGAACCCAGGCTAAGAACCCTAGCTAAATCTCACTTCATCTGGAAAGGAGTATAAATGGAAGAATTAGAGAAGGAAACTGGAGAAGAAATTAAGCTCCCAACTCAAGAAAAGAAAATTTATTTTCTAAAAGACTTCATACCTGTCAAAATTGAGTAGCGTGAGAGAAAATATATGTCAGTTTCTTTTAATGAACAAATAACTAGATAAAATAATAAGCGAAGGGAGGGATTACCTAGGTGATACCTGATCTTCTCTACGGCTCCCTCAATGACCCTAAGTAGAAGAGCTACATGTTTCATTTATTAATAAATTACAGTGAAAACAAGAGAACCATAATGAAACAATAACAAGACTACCTGTAGAGTATGGGCCTAAGAGCCATGATGAGGGTCTGCATAATCTTTAAAATTTCTGAGTATCTTCATAAAGAAACACAAGAGTTAAGCGTAAATAATGAAAGGAAAAATCCTTGTGTTTTACCAAGAAGAAATGTGATGTAACAATGAAAAATATTTACTTGACCAAAAACTAGGGAGAAGAAACAGGAATGAACATACGATAATCAACAAAGGAAAATTCTCCAACATGTTTATAGAGCCACTCTCGGCCGAGGAGGTTGGTAAAATGGCTCCTGTGTGGCACCAAGGCTAGAGAGCAGTGACCCTCTAACCGCTTCAACCAAACTAGACCATTAACGAAACACTAATGATATGGGGTTGTAGATCAGGAACCTCACAATTATCAATAACATACTGCAAAAAATTTTGAAGGCATCGAGAAGTTTCATAATTTATGACAGACTTAATATAAGTTTTAACCTCAATCCGTGTAATACCAAAGTTAACAGATTATTTTATCTATTGTTTGTTTCATTGAATTGAATGTGTCAATCATAGTTTCAATTGTGTGTATATCTCAATGCTAAATAATGTGCAAAAAATTATCTTTGGATGTCACCTAGCGAGTGGTGATTTTTCACCAAACAATCTCGTGAATTAATTAAATTTACAAATTTCCAAGCTAACACTCCGTTAATAAAACTAGATGGATTACGGGCGATGTGTCATAGAGTAAACCCAATTTGGTAATCACATATGAGTGGCAGTACCTCATTTGTATTTAGACGTAAGCTTAATGTAGTAATTACTCAGAGTGCATGTATATTATTTTAATTTAGATGTAAGTTTATTTAGTATTTGGTATTGTTGATAAATAACTAAGGTAATAAATAAACCAATTAATTGGATTAGAGGAGGGTCTTAAATATAAATAATGCATGACGTAAAAAAATAAATAGGGAGGTATGTTACAAAAATCATAAAATTTGGGTGGTTATATGATTATCTTTCGTAGTTTTGGGAATTTTGTATTGGAATTTTTTAATATAAAAAACTAGTCTATCAAAAATAGTCTAAGTCAATTTATGAAATATTTTAGTTATGATTTAAATTATACACATTAAAATATTAATACATCCCCATTCATATTTATAAGTATAAAATATATATCCATAAAACTCTTGATATAAAATTATTTTTTTGGTATATACATATAAATTAAAAACATCTCTAAAAAAATATAGTAATGAGATAAGAACTCTCTCTCTTATATATATATATATATATATATATATATTACATTCACATTATACACACTAGAGTGTTACTACATGTCTCATCATATTTGGAAGTAGAAAACTTATTAATATAAACCTTATAAAATATATACCAAGTTTATAGACCCAAGTATAAAAGGTTGGTATATATAGAAACCTATGGATATATATTTTCTAGTCCCAAGTATGTTTTATTCACCCTTTTGAAATTGTGCAAAAAAAAAATTCAACCATTATATTTCAAAGAAATTAGATAAAAAATATCATATGAATTTGAAAGTGTCAAACTCATATGCTATTGTATAGAGGATTATTTCATGAATCCAACATGACCAACTCCGTGACTTAAGGAAAAAAAATTCCTAAATCTATGAGGGTAAAAAATGGGGTTGCAAAGAAATCTGTAGAAGGGGTGCTAAAGTTGTGATTTTTACGACCTCGGGAGCTACATCAAATGCTTAAAACAGTTGATTGAGTGCTTAAAACACTCACTTGAGAGATTTATTTTGAAATTCAAATAAATCAATTGAGGGTTTAAGTCTTAAACCCTCAATGAAGCCCTTAGCATGGTTAAATAAAGGCTTGATCTGGTTTTAAAGCTCAATCAGGTGTATATCTTCATCTAGCTTTTAAGGCTCGATCTAGCTTTGAGGCTAAATCTAGCCTATAACTAGATCTATATTTAAGGCTAGATCGAGCTTTAAGGCTCGATCAAGCCACTTTTTTTAATTCCATTCCTAGGTTTTATTGGCGAGAAATTTTGAAAACATGGCTCAATTGAGTAGCTAGAATGGTTCAATTAAGCTATTGTTTTTCACCCAAAATGTGCCCTCTTGCCAAAAAGTGTAACCCAACTCCATGTTCTCACCCATTATTATTATTTTAATTTGTTATAACAAGTATTATTTTATTAATTTTAAATGTAATGTTAAGTTACAACATCTCACTCATACTAGGTTGTAGAGCATCTCTCGGTGCAAGCACACATGAAAAGCTGCAAAAAAGTAGAACAATGAGACTAATTTAAATGTTTTAACCACAATAATTTATTTTTTTTAATTACCTCCACATACACACACACAAATATATATATATGTGTGTGTGTGTGTGTGTGGAGAAAATATTTAAATTACTTTGAATATATCACAATACAAAATAGCAATTGGTCTGCCAGAATGGAAACTAGACTAGATGCAGGAATAAATTGTCTTAATAATACATTTTTCCAAGAAAACCATTAAGTTAAGTTTCGTCTCTTGTTCTATTTAAAAAATTTACTATTACGACTATAATTCCTACTAGTTCTACCTGGCTGGTATTCCTGATTTCTAGACCTCAATTTAACAAAATAACTTCTATATTTCATACTACAACTACTATCTAAGTAATCTATTGTCATAGTAAACCAAACAAACAAATTTTTCGCTTTCACAATCCTCAATCTAAAGGAATCTCGGCATTCATAGCACTTGCAGGAGCCACTGATGGCGTCACCACCATGGGAATGCCAAAGCCTCATACCTCTCTTGCCTTGAACATCCTGAGGTGTGATGGTTCCATTTTCGCTACCCCTACAGTTATGTCAATTTTATGTACATTCTTCAAATAAATAGTAAACATGCTTTGCATGTTGCTAATATGACCATCCTGCAACTTCTCAATGTTTACCAATGACTTCGAAAGAGATTCAATCCCTCCAAGTTACTGATTGATGGCCCTTAGTTGACCTAAGGTGTCATCCTGACCTTTCGCACTTCCTTCCAAACCTTCTACCTATAACTTTCCTATCATTATCTTCACATGCCAATAAGTTTCTAGGGTTTTATGATAGAGGGTAGTTTCAGTCATGTTTTCACCAGTGCTAATGATCCACTTGACCTACTCCTCAAATTTTTTGTTAGAAGCAGCCCTCCTCTGTTGGCGAAATTAATATTCCCAAAGTTCCACAACTTTTTTTCCTTTCATTGGGACTGTAGAGTGAAAATCCTTCACTGCAACCCTTGTGACCATTTCCATGCAAGTGTTTTTACTGCAACCTTCAACCTAAGCCTCCACCCTACATCTCCCCCTTGTCCTACCCATCAAATATATAACTCTTTCGATCATCAATCGACTTCCCTTTCCAACTGGAACTCAACTCTTATCATCTCTCTACGATTCCAATAATGCTCAATTACCAAGGACAGGTCAAAAGAGAGGGAATCCAACTAAGAATTTAGAGCCCTCAAAGCTAAGTTTCCTTGTCCAACATGATTTTTGGTAATTACCATCACAATATTTGCAACCTCCGATATTCCTATGATAGCATTGTCCTCCCATGCGAGCCTGCTCCTTACCTCCCTTTTATTCACCAATGTCAACGAATTTGAAAGTCTCATTGATCACCATTTTTCACCCCTCATACGTATCCTTTGTGTTTATCGTACCATCCCACCTCTCTTTCTCGTCCTTATCATTTATGAAACCCACTGCATCAAACACCTTGATGTAGGTGTTCATAATTTCACATTGGTTAGCTTCCACCTTGTCTACGGAATTATCCTGCATGTCCCCTATTATACCTCATTTTTCTAGTCCTCTCTCTTCCATAATACAATATTAATCAATCGTGTGAGCAAGTGGAGGTCTACCCAGGCCTTGGCCTACCATCTTATTATACTTAATGTAGAGTGCTATGGACTTTTTCTTTTCCTCCAACTTCCGAAAATCATCCCTTAGCTACCCCTCTTGGAGTTTTGGCCATGCCACATCCATAAACATATACTAGTTGGAAACCCCTTCATTTTCGATTTCCTCTGGAGCAAGTTGAATTCCACTGTTATCAAAGCGGCTAGATATTGTTGAATGCATTGAGTTAATTGTGCTATATTTCAGTGTCTCATTACCTTACTTATCTTCGATATACATTGCAACCTCCTTATCTCTTAGATGGAAATCATCGAGTCTCTATCTACAATAACATTGACCATTCTCTCTTGTACCAAAATTTCCATCCATTTTTCTACGACATTGAATTCAGTTGCATTGTTATACATGACCCAATTTGATGAAGGTATACCCTACAAATGTTCCCAGTCCAATCTTATATTACTCCTCTAGCACCTACCTTTTTAGTGTTTCCTTTGGAGGCCCCATCTAAATTTAGCTTGAAGAAGCCATGGGGGGAGGAATCGATATTGTTGAACCCAGAGGGATTCGAGGTTCCCTTGCTCAGGTTACCTGTGAACTAGGATTTTCTAGTTTGAGAAATTTTAGGATTCTTGCCTCCTCTGCTAATGGTTTCTCATCAGAATCCTTGACTTCTCTATTGATAATAATTTCCTTCAATTGGCACTTAA
The DNA here is from genome assembly GCA_034641835.2 of Pinus albicaulis. NCBI lineage: Eukaryota > Viridiplantae > Streptophyta > Pinopsida > Pinales > Pinaceae > Pinus > Pinus albicaulis. The sequence goes on along the minus strand of CM076575.1, from coordinate 1,511,773,182 downwards.
TTAATTCAACCAAAAATTATGTTGGGAGATTCTTATTCTAGAAAACATGTTGGTTTCATTCGTTGCATACAATCTAGACAATAAATCCAAAGACCATGCACCACATAATATTTTCCACTTCATTATTAGTGTAGTTATCCCTCCATTTCTTTATAGTGTCCTATATATTGTCCCTAACTTTATCAGTTTGCCTGAAAATATAATCCATCAAATCCCTTATGATAGAAGTATAAGTGAAGGTATTTAGTAAATGATTGAGTTTTTCCTCTTCATTTTCATAGACACAACACTATGAGGCCCCAATAAAACATCTCTTCACCATATTTTCTTAAGTCATAACCTACTTTTGTAAAACCAACCACAACAAAATTTTAATTTTATTCCATTGAGATGATTACCACAATCTCATACAAACTGAATCAGATGCCTCACCTTGGTGACCTTCAATATAAGATCTATCTTCTTTGAGATTAAATTTTCCTCCTTCATTTCCCCCCATCTTAATTGATCTTGGCCATATGTATAGAGGATTCATCTCTTAATTAATTCATTTGCTATTTCTTAGATAACCTCTTCATTTTGACTACACTCCTAAAAAATAATAAGGTTCCATATTCTCCATTTATTTCCATCTCTTACATCTTCCCATAACCGATGCACTTTTATTCAGTCCTGACTCTTAGTCATCATTTGAATGGGGCGACATGCTTCCTTGCTTAAAGTAGGTTGTTTCTACCAAGCATATTTCCAAAAAAAAGTTGACCTTACACTTCTTATCTCCTAGAAACAATGCTTCTATATTACCTCCCTGTTACCCCAAAAAAATTTCCATATTGTTGAACCTTTAATAATCGCCGACATATATTCAAGTTCTTCTGAGAGCTAATTGTGGGCATATTTCCTTCTCAAGAGTTGGGCCCAACATGAAGAACCACCCTTTAACTAGTTTCACCAAACTTTAGCTCCATTTTCTCTATTGACAGTCTCTATATCCTATAAGCTTAGGCCCACACTCATTCAGGTGGCTCGAGAAATGCTCAAGATTCATAAGTGGCTTCAAAAATGCTCAAAAGTAAAATTTCTTGGATTGAAGTGAAACCAAGGTTAGATTGAATATCTCGATGCAAGATTTCAAATGGAGTGAATCGTACCTCAATCATAGTTTGTATGTGAAAGTTATGGCTGGTCAAATTTTTGGTCAAACTAGGCCTAGTGGTAGGCACTAATGTGGTAACAATTTAACATTTACCGACGCATGGATTCTGAATGCCGAAATGGGAAAATTTTTTACCTCTTTAATTTTTTCGGTGGCCCAAAAATCTGGGTTGAAAATTTTTGTTCAATTATTTAAAAAAAAAAAAACAAAAAAAATATATAAAGGAGGGGGGCGAGGCAGGTAGACCACCAACCCTGCCACCCGACATGTCACACACACACACATGGAATTACAAATAGAGTTGGCAAGTATTGACCCTGCAACATTCGTCAGTCGGTGTGCCATCAATGACCCTCCAAAATAAAACACCAATGGAACCATTAAAAATGGAGGCTCTTGGGACCTCCGACCCCCAACATAGAAATTACGTGAATAACCCAACAACTCTTTGTTGGTAAAACTGCCCATCCAAATATATTTAAATTGCATAGATTAGCCCAGTGGAGGAGAGGTCGGGCACAAATATCAATGCAGGTGGAAACCTGAGAAACACATACCTTGAGGAGGATGAAACTCTGACATAAGATATCATGAGGAATCTGAAAGATTCCCTTGGAGGATGAATTTTTACAGTGGTAGAAACATATTAAATTTATACCCATTTTTCTCAATTTTTTCGCAAGGAATATGATGGTGTAATTATTTTCCTCATCTCAGAAGCATATTTTTAGTCAAATTATATGAAATAATATTTTTGGAATCTTGAGGAATCTAAACCATTTTGTTGGGGCCAAATTTTCACAAATTGAGAACTAGGCAAAGCTTATGCTCATTTTTTTCAAAATTTCACAAGGAGAGCGATGGCGAAATAGGATTTTTCATCTGAACAAAAAATGCTTAGTCAAAATTTGAGAACGAATATTTGAGGGAATATTTGAGATTCTCGAGGGTTCATATTTTTACCAAGCCAGAATGGGGTCAAATTTATAGTCAATTTTCACAATAACATGTTAGGAGCTCAACGATGTAGTCCATTTATTTAGCAAAGGTGTGCATTTTTAGGCCATCCCCGGAAGTGGAGGTGTAGGGTGCCTATTTGTACATGTATGTAAATTTATTTGGTTGTTGAAGATTAATGAAAGTAGCATCACCACTTTGAGGATAGCTCGGAGAGGTAGCCCACACTAGGTAAGCTCCATTACCAACCTGTTGTGATTATTTTCTCGTAGTTTCCTTTCATTTCTTATTATTTCCTGTGATATCCTTTCATGGTTACATGCTCTTTTATATGCAATTTTGTATGCATCTTTGAAGTAAAAATATCTGGATCAAGTTTGGTATCAGAGTGGTCTTCTGTTGATGGGAGTTTCAAGTCTATGATAACCAAGGGAAATATCCAAAGAAGTGAACGAAAACTTAAGTCCTTTGATCTAGAAGCGGGTGTGCAGCACGAACAAGGAAAATGGCAGAAAAATAAGCTCGAGTGGAGGAAGAGCGAAATTATTGCAATATATTCTTCACAGTGGTAGATAAAGTTGATACATTATTTGTGGAATATGAGAATAAAATCAAGCCTAAGAAGAAAGAACTATATGATCATGCCTCGGTAAATCATGAAGGAGGAGGAAAGGAGCCTCCTGAACCTCCCTCTTCATCTTCTAGCAAAAGTTCTTTTTCATCCTCTTCTCATCATCTAGAGGTAAAAGAACTCCTAAAAGTCATTCTTTAAGGTGGATGTCAAATTTGATTTACATGTGTCTAGTGGAGAATCTAATGTTTAAAATCTAGAAAATTGGATCAAATAGGTCAAAGTATATTGTTGCATACAAAGAATCAAAGAGGATGAAGCCAATATCCCGTTATCATCCCTTCGATTGAGTGGCATTGCTATCGTCTGGTGGGAAGGAAAGTTGTAGAAAGGTGGTAAGAATAGTCATAAACTTCTTTCATCTTGGCATGAGTTCATTTCTTATTTAAGGGGAAATTTTTACCCATTCATTTATAGATAGAAGGCCATGATGGAATGACAACATTTGACACAATGTAAAGGTCAAAATGTTCAAAACTTTATAGAGGAGTTTAGTTAACTAGCATTAGAATTGAATGTTACACTAGACACTCTTGAGATGTTAATGTAATATATTTTCTCTTTTCATAGTTATTTGTGTCATTCATTGTTATTATTTGAACCTAAAACTCTCGATGAATATAGTGTGATTGTTTTAAATCTTGAAAGCATCGGGGAGCATGAACAAGATGACCTCCCAAAGAGGGAAAAAAACTAATATAAGAGAAATAAATCTGTCTTGTACTCATTGTGTGAAATAAGGGCACAATGAGGAGAATTGATTGAAATTGCATCCAAAATTGAGGACTATGAGGAATGATAGAAAACAAAAGCAGAAGACCGTTGCAACTGTGCAACAAGATGAAGAATCTGATTCAGAGGATGATGACAAAATCATAGCTAAAAGGTTTGCAAGTGTTGGACCAATTTACCTGAGATCAGACTCAGCTGATGAGATGAAGATTGAAGCACTTGGTATTGCAGAAGATGGACCTATTTACTTGGGTTCTCATTCGTGATATGAGGCAAATATTTCAGCAAATGTTGCCAAAAATGAATAGGACACCAAATGTGGCATGCTTCAAGAACTCGAATAAATCAAAAAAATAATTCAAGTAGATAATGTTGAACTAAGGAAACTCCTACAAGAAGCTGAGAAGGAGAAACCAAGGTTGCAGCATCAGTTACAAGCCAAGGAGGAGGCCTTGGAAAAGTTGCAGCATATTCCTTAGTTTCATGCACTTTTTATGATTATCATTTCGATGCTTTTGAGAAACATACTACAGGAATTGGATGAAAATTATTGAAGAAGATGGGGTATCAAGGGAAGAGCCTCGACATTAATGGCCAGGGCATTGTGAATCCCATAAAAGTGGAGGAATTCCAACGTTATGCAAGACTTCAGTATGTCAAAAAATAGATTTGATAATGCTCCAAGATAAGTAGTGACCAACCAATAAGGGATGATGGGAGCACCTCATCACATTCCAATGGTAGTGAGGATTCCATGGGCTCTTATCAAAGGCTCACTAGAAGTAAGTGTTCCAAGATGATTCAGAAATTTTAGAGGAGAAAGAACCATTGTAGTCACTGCAACGAGGATGGATACCAGAGAGCCACCTGTCAGATACTCCATGCTTATAAGCCACCTATGAAGGAACCAACCAATGAAGATGTTCAACAAGCGAATTAGCCACATGGGTATGACCCATTGACTTTATTGAGTAAGAGATGGTTTTGCTATATATAGTATCTTGTCATGGTAACATTTTGTAAATAATATATTGTGATATAATTGTAAAAGTGATTATGTGTTTTCCATTTCTTATTAAAGAAATGATGATGTTATGGTTTTTTTTTGATAACTAAGCTATTGGTTTCTATTATGATGTAAAACTTGACTAAAGACTATGTGTTATAAACTCTTGGAAAGTATGAGGTTTTGAGTCATGCTTGGTTTTGTATGTGATTGCAAAGAATATACCACAAATTTGCATGAAATTCAGAAGTTGAAAGTGTGGCTTGACAAGGACAGAAGAAGTGTGCAAGATTTGCTCATGCTTCTAGAGGTACAAAAGCTCCTTAGTGGGGAGGAATGATCCAGGTGGCTCCAAAAATTCTCAAGATTCATAAGTGGCTTTGGAAAAGCTCAAAAATCAAAATTGTTGGATTGAATTCAAATCATGGTCAAATATAACATCTTGACACAAGATTTCGAACGGCAAGAACGTGAAACCAATCTGAGTTTGTATGTGAAAGTTATGGCCAGTCAATTTTATTGTCAAACTAGGTCAAGTGGCAACCACTAACAAGGCTAAAATTTGACATTTACCACCACACGGATTCTAGCAACTGGAACTGGTGAATTTTCCTCTTTAATTTTGTTGGCGACCCCAAAAATTGGGCATAAAAACTTTGCTCAATTGTTAAAAATAAAAACAAAAAAAAATATAAAAATAGTGGGGCGGTGGCCATCCCTTCCACCCGCACATGTGTCACACACGCACAAAATATATATATATATATATATATTGTGGGGCAGGCTGCCAATGGTGGACTCACCACCCTCCAACTCACAGCATTGTATTACAGATAGGGTGAGTGGGTATTGACCCTGCAAATACCCACCATTTGTGGCCCTCGAAAACAAAACACCAACAGAACCATTAATGGGGGAGGCCCATGAGTTTTACCTTGGGACCTATGCTCTCCAACATAGAAATTCCTCCAACAAATCTCTAGTTGCAAATCCGCCAATCCAAATATATTTAAACTATATACATTCACCCAATCGAGGAGAGGTCAGGCATGAAGATAAATGTAGGTGGAAACCTTATCACTATACAGATCGAGGAGGATGGAACCCTGAAAAATGAAATCATGATGAATCTAAAAGATTCCCCTAGAAGTTGATTTTTTATAGAGGAAAAAACATATCAACTTTATACTCAATTTTTTTTTTAGTTTTCCACAAGGAATCTGATGGTGTAATCAGTTTCCTCATTTGAGCAATGTATTTTTAGTGAACTTGCAGGGAGGAATATTTTGGGAATCTTGAGGAATCTAAAATAATCCCTTGGGGCCACATTTTCATATTTTCATAACGAGGCCAATTTTATACTAATTTTTCTCAAAATTTTGCAAGAACCGTAGTGTTGAAGTCATATTTTTCATCTAAGAAGCAGAATTTTAGTCAACATTCGAGAAGTAATCTTTGGGGGAATCTTTGAGATTCCTGAGGGTCCAAATTTTGACCAAGCCAGAATGGGATCGACTTTATTGTCAATTTTTATGATTTTGCACCATGATTTCAATAGTGTAGTTTATTTCTTCAATAGATGTGTTCATTTTTAGCCCATCCCCAAAAGTGGAGGTATAGGGTGTCTGTTTGTACATGCATGTAAATTGATTTTTTTGTTGAAGATTAATGAAAGAGACCCCCTCACTTTGAGCAGAGCTAAGAGATGTAGCCCACACTAGGTGAAATCCATTACGAACCTGTTGTGTTTTACTTCTCATAGTTTCCTTTCATCTCTACTTATTTTGATGTGATATATTATCATGATTACATCCTCTTTTATATGAAATTGTGTATGGCTCTTTGAAGAGAAAATATTTGGATCACCCCCATAAATTTTGGTTTACATATCATATCCCAGTCTACTAATGCCCATTTCCTCTTATTGTAAGCTCTTCTCCATAAGTAATTGCTTTGAATTTCACTAATATTTTGTACAATTCCTATGGGGGTTGGGATTATTGATAACATATACCCTGAGATCGCTTGCAGAAAAAATTTAGTCAGAAGAAACCTTCTATCAAGGTTTAAGGCTCTAAAGGTCGATCATTTAACTCTATATTCTAGGCTTGATACAATATTCTCCTAATTGGATTTATTCCCATATTGAATAGTTATAGGGATTCCCAGATATTTGGAAGGAAATGTTTTCTTTTAGAAGCCTAGGATATATGTAAAATTCCTCTATATAGAAATATGCATTCTAAAAAAGAAATCATGGATTTGGAATGGTTTATCTCCATAATTGAATTTGGAGAAAAAATATCAAGAATATACTTAAATGACCGAGCCTCCTTCACTATAAGGATATCACGTAACATGGTATCATCTACAAACTACTGATGTGTTGTGGCTAGGTACCTCTCATGGGGTTGAAGGCCCTTGACTTCCCCTTCCCTAGAAGCTTCTCAGATCACTTTTCCCAGTCCTTCCATCATTATGAAAAACAAGAAAGGTGGCATAGAGTCTCCTTGGAAAATTACTCTAGAAGGGAAAAAAGGCTTTTCAGGAGCTCCATTTAATAAAATTGAAAATTTAGGAGAGGTGAACAATGCCATGATCTAGTTGATCCACTTATGATCAAAACAAAAGGGCTTTAGAACTACTCCCATGTAATGAAAACATACCTTATCATATGCCTTCCAAAGGTCTAGATGAATTATCATTCCTTCCTTCGTGAGGCTCTTTAGATAATGTGTTATGTCATGGGCATGGATAACATTGTCCAAAATTTTCTCTCGTTCCACAAACCGTGACTATTGTCCTGAGGTTAAGATGGGAAGCACATCTTTAATATAGTTGGTTTCCACCTTTTATATTATCTTATAAATCACATTGCAAAGGGATATTAGTCAAAACTTCTCAAGAGTACTTTCCCTTTCCTCTTTTGGGGTGAGAGTAATAAGCGTAGAGTTTAGAGATTTCAAGATCATGGATGAGTCCTCGGAGTATGTCACCACCTTAAAAAAATCCTTCTTTAGTACTTCCCAATAGGATTTAAATAAATCTATGTTGAATCCATTTGGGCCTTGCTCCTTACCATTAGGCATCTCATGGACTTCCTGGGTGACTTATTCCATGGAGATGGGTTTATTTAGATTTATATTACACTCCTCTCTTATCAATATTGGGATATGCTTAACAATATTCTAAATGAATTATGATCTATAAAACAAGGAATCCTCTACAATATTTTGAAATTGTTCAACTAACACCTTCTCAATGCCTTGATTAGCTTCATAAGGCTATCCAATTCCATCCTTTATCCTAAGAATTCAATTTGAATTTCGGTGGTCTACGGTATATATATGGAAGAACTTAGTATTATTTTCTCTTTCTTAGAGTCATAATACCCTAGATTTATATCTCCATAATATTTTCTCTCCTAATATTTTTTCCATTCATTTATTTAGTATATTTGTTTCCTTGTTCCTTCTCGCATATGTATACCCTTATTCTATGAACACTTTCTCTAATGCCTCCATATTTATTTCCAAATATATTTTTTCTTGGAGGATATTACCAGGATCTATTTTATTCTAATGCCTTAGTTGGGATTTTATATATCTCAACCTAGATTTTGAGAGTATCTTCCCACCATTTCTTTATATGCTCCATAAATGAGGGGTGATTTATCCAAAATTCCTCAAATCTAAACAATCTATTTTTAGGGGTTCTGATCATTGCAATCACTAACACCATAAGCCAATGATTCGATCACCCATAGGGGAGAATATTTTCCACTATACCAAACCCTTGCAAAAAGATATCCTTATATACTAGGAATATGTCCAATTTAGAGGCTGCCCGATGTCATCATCCTCACTTATTACTCCGACTAAATATTTCATTCCCTATCTCCATATATATCATATTTTCTTCTTCAATGAATGTATTGAAGGTCTTAGAGTCTCTTTCAATTCATTTTTGACCTCCTTTCATTTCTTCCAAAGAAGTGATCACCTTAAAATATCAACCTATACTCCAATGGATATTACGCTTTCTTCCTCTAAGATTGTTTATATCCTGGATGAAACCAAATTTATCATCAATCCTCTGTGTCGCATAAAAATTTGTGAAAATAATAAACTTAAGGACTTTTATTATTTGCATCTCCATAGAGAGGAAATGTCCAGTGGCTTCTACATATACTAGATTCATTACCTATGGCTTACACTAGGTAACTAGTCCTCCTATAGTACCTTAGGATTCCACATCTAAATATGTAAAACATTGTCCTAATTTCCTACCCACTTGTCTAATATTCTCCGTTGAGAATTTCATTTCTTGCAAGAACATTAGATCCATTTTTTCCACTTTAATCTTATTTTTCAAAAGTATTTATTTTTTAATGTTATTTATGCCTCTTACAATCCAAGTTATAACTTTTATTTTTTAATTGATGAGATTAGGGGGCAAGATTAAAGTTCTCATCTTACTATATTTTATCATCATTGCTCTGTGTTCCTGTAGGGCCACACTATTAGAATTCCTTCCTCATTTCCTTCATGTTATCTTTTGTACTGAGAGGGTATGGGACTCTATGGCCTTGACTCCGATCTCCACCATTTCCCCATGTGATTATTTTTTCCCAAGAAGCTTTTCATCTTCCCACATTAGGTAGAGGTATTGGATACAGTCCACTTGTTCTACTAGGATTTCCTCCAGCCTTTTTTTCCTCCATTTTAATACCATATTCTATAGTTTGATCCCTCCCATTTCCACTATATCCTGAAGATCATGGTCCTCCATGCCTACCTCACTTATGTCCATTTCTGAATCCCTTTCTAAGTCTTTCCCCAGATGTGGTATGTTCATGCTCGTAATATGGTCTCTTGGGACATCCATCATTCCTTCCTCTTTTTCCTATTCTTGATTCTCTGTTTTATCTTCTTCGGTTTGATTTTCCTTGGGTATTTTCTCTGAAAGAAACCCTAAACCATTTTTCGATGCCGCTCTCCCTCAATTCTTTTCTATAACTTCTCTTGGCCCTTCCTTTTGGGTTTGACCTTACAAAATTCTCAGCGTATTTTTCTCATGTTCCTTTCTATGTTCATAGGACAATCCTTGATTAGATGCTTTTGTTAGTGGAAACATCTATACTTAAAGGGAATCTGTTCATAATCGACCAACTGCATCAAAATTTCATCTTCGAAATCCAATTTGATCGCTTATGGTAACACCCCAGATAGATCCATATCTACACAAATGTTTGCATATGAGGTAAATATATCCTACAAAGTCACATCTGAAATCATTGCAAACATCCCCAAGGTATCACCTATAATATTCAAGGTCGATGGTAGCCAATAATCTATGGGTAAGGAGTAAAACCAGACCCATAATGGAACATTGTTGAATGTCTCTTTCTTTGGAGTAAATTTCTCCTTCAATGACTACATGTATAATCCTGCAGAGGAAAATAAATATGGACCTCCATGAGACACTCGATATTTTTCCTCTAAATTAGCTAATACCGGCCTAAAAAAACCTTTTGACCCTAAGTTCAACTTCAACATGCAACTTCTGATGATGCTTGATCCAGTCATATAAATATATCTCTATGGGCTATAATCCCATGAACTTATAGACGATCACCTACATTTGTATGCTCTCCCTGAAAACCTAGGTTTGTGGATATGTGATTAATTCTATTAGGATTACCGTTGTTTTGGGATTGCATGAGCCATTACCATTAGCAACCTTTGAATTTTGTTGCTGATATGATGGTCCCATATTGTACCTCATTCCTCATTTCTTTTTTTTCCACTCACGCCTTGACTTCCTATCCAACTTTCTCCCATACTCGTGCATGTTGATCCATCTGCCAAAATTTTAAAACCTTCCTTGAATCCTTTTCCTTTGTAAGCTACAAAATTCTGTAGGAGGGGTGCATGCATGGATCCCTCTTTGAAAACCAATCAAAATAAGACATGTCTGGAATTATTCTGAGAGCCCTATATTTATTTTGCTCATTCTCATTCCCAAACCATTTTCTTACTAATATATTTTTAAATACATGTCAATATTAGTTATAATCCACATTGAAATATAATTAACCTTGTACATTGATGTTTTTTCCTTTATAAACATCACATTTTCATTCATATTCTCAAGAAAAAAAACTTTTTGCATATACACCTAAAGTGCATTCACTAGGATCTTCCTAGATCCTGCAAGTGTCCACAGTTTAAAAAAAAAAAAAAACCAATAGGTTTTTACTGTTGAAGAATCTAATTAGGTGTAGTCTTCATTATTTTACTTGAGTAAAAAATTAATATATTTTTCAAAAGAAAATAATTTTATTATATTTAAATTGACTTATTAATTGGGGTTGTTTTTATACATATAATCTCTCGAAGGTTTTTGACAACATGTTGGTTACCGATTAGTTTTGTAGGCATATATTTGTGGCTCTTGATATGATAGATCAAAGGGTGTAGAGGATTTGTGATTGAAGCATTTCCTGGGAGGACATATGGCCAACACTTTGTGTTGATGTCTAGGTCCTGAAGTTGGAAGGGTGGAGATGGTCATTGAGCTCTAACACGCACCTGTATCCTTGGGTTCATGGTTAGAAAGTAATCCTGATGGTACCTAGAGAGGGTTAAAGCTTGATTCCATCTTAGTCCCACCCGGATATATTTCCCTCGTCAGGAATCTAGTCTGTGGCATTGCGGTGCCTAAAATGTTGAGAGAACAATGGACAAATTTCCCTGGTCAAGAATATAGTCCATGGAATTCTGGTGCCTAAACTTCTTCATAGATGATGTGTTGAGATCTTCCATGTACCTCTATAATTATATTCAAATATGAATACCCCCCTAGTTAAGAGGGAGTGTTGAATAATGTAACTAGGTTCGGTCTCCATTATTGTACTTCAGTAAAAATTGTAAAATATGTGTCAAAAGAAAATAATTGTATTATTGGTAAATTGACTTATTAAATCATGGGCTTCATGCTTGGGTCAATTATAGGTCAAGCCTCCATTGCAAGCTTTAGGATAATTTTGAAAGTTATTTATTTTCTGAATCCTCCATCAAGTCATCCTCGTGAGAAAAGTCTTCAAGACTACCTCTTCAAGTCTGCCTCAAAAGGAAAATTATTAAGTGAAGAACATGTCGGACTAAATACAACCACACACCTATTCATGTACACATGTTGACGCATTTCTAGATGGAAAAATACTATATATACCTAGCTAAGCTTATCACATTTGATCGTCTAAGTATCTCACATTATTTCAAAAGAAGTTTCAGTGGTTTCTGTGAAATGTATCTGTACCTTTACAGTGGAAAGTTTGGACCTTAGAAAGGAGTTTTGGTATCGTCTCGGAGATGGAATTTTAGACTATTACATTGATATAATTTCATACTGTTATAGTGACAAGATTCCAGACTGTTACACTGACAGAATTTTTGCCTATTTCAATGATCATGTTTTCGGTGCCATCACAGTCTTGCTTTTATCTTATTTTAGTCTAACACAATAATGAAGAATCATCACAGTGCCATATTCTCGGTGAGGTTTCAGTCAAAATATCAGTATTGTTGCTATCACAGCTATCAATATAACCTCAGTGGTGAAGGTCTCAATATCTCTACAGTGATGAAATTGTGATAAGATCTCGGTGAAATATAGTGATTAAGTACAATAACAACCCCAGTGTCACAATGAAGGGAGGATTACTTGATGGAGGAAGTCTCCAATCTAGATTGTAAGGGTCATGGTCGACTCATATTTTGAATCTAATGAAGGAAAAAATTGTGATTGGGTTTTCCCCTCGAGGGGGATTTCCCCCTGGCAGTGTGCCTATATCTTGTGTTCTCTTCTATTTGTTTCTTGGCATTAAAATTGATGATAAGAAAATATAATTAAGAGAATGAATGCTAATAATAACATCACAAGTTAATGTCATTAAGAGGAAAATAATTTAACTCTCTAGCCTTTGGATTTTTCAAAATTTTCAATCACTGTTTGCAAAACCACGGTTAATTTTTTTGTTTAATAAACCCGTTAAAATATATGTAATTGTGAAATTAAGCACCAAGAATAATAAAAGAAAAAAAATCTATAAAATAATACATGTTAATATAATCTATAAGTAGCAGTTTCCATAAATAGAAAGTATAATATACATATAAGAATAAATTTGATCTATATATTAGTATTGAGCATTAGTTGTAAGTTCATCCATGAACAGATGATGAAAAAAGTGGTAGATTGTAGTCCCTTATAATTTGGTAACATGTGAAATCTCCTTATCGAAGTTCAAGCCTTCCTTATAAATCGTGTCAACAATACTGTTTTGTTCCCTGAAAACATGAATACATATTAAATAAGTATAAGTAGATCTAAAACACATGATATTATCCAAAATATTTTCAAGGTAACTGGAATGATGCACTTGGTCCGTACTGACTCAGTTCACAACAAGTAAAGAATCATCGAAGGTCTGAATTTTTTCATATCCTTCTTCCAAAGAAAATGAAATTAATGATATGTAAGCTAAAATTTATGTCGAATTGTTGGATCCCCTCCCCATACCCATATTGACATAAAAATAATGTTTTTTTTTCTAAAATATGAAGCATAACCAATCCCCCCGCCACCCCCCCCCCCCCCACACACATATTTCACCCTCCTCTTGAGATGGCCTATTGAGTTAACCCCATGGGGAGTTACCTTCAGTGACATCGATTGGTCATTACTACCATTTGCAGCATGTATAGACTATGGGTAGTGAGCAAAAATGGTAATACCATTAGTAGATACATGGACCAGATTAGATAAAATATCCTGAAAATTTTATTTAATATGATCCAAACATATACCAAAGCACAAGATAAGTGGAAGAGATCGAAATAATCTGATTGACCTATCCTCGCGCCAAGACTTCCAAATTTCCAAGAAATAAGCCCCTTCCCAAGTTCATGTACCACCCAAAACTATCCTACAATTTGCTCAAACTTAGAAAAATAACACTAAATGAAGATATGATTAATTATTCCAAAGCACTCTCAAGAATGCACCATCCTGGTCAAATTTTGTGAAACAATTGCATCAAATTGCATGTTGGAATAATTCATTCAATAATACACCATGTGGAGAACCTATATTTTTATGGGAATTTTAATTTACATAGAACACACCACCACTAAATGAAATCGACGTTATGATCCATATGACTTAATTGAATATAACGAAAGTTTGGAATGTAGAATCCATTGAGATCCACTAACCAAATGAGTTCATCCTTAGATTCATTTAGGCAGATATGAGAATAATACAAATAATTTATGAAGAGGGCCCATTCCCTTCTAAAAATTCCATGTAAATTTAAATTGATGTAGACAGTCAACCTTGTCACCAAAGAGTAGTCCGATCAGGATTTTTTATGTGTGAAATTCTTGAGAAGCTTCGATCTCTGAGCCAGTCAATCAATGCTTAGGATAAAATATGACTAATACCAATACCCATCCATAGATACATGCGTAGATGAACCTTGGCCCCATTTTCAATATTCCAATCCATCCCATATGATATCAAATGAAGTGAATTTAAAACAGGACCCACACCACCAAAATATTTTTTCTCTGTTTGTCTTGTAGAAAGACCCATTCATCCAAGGAATAAGGAGCAATATATTTTTGATGAATAACCTGAGTCCATAAGTTTTTAGTAGAAAAAATATGAGATCCACATTTGGTAGCCAAATCCTTTGAAAACATGAAGATATTTTTAAGGCCCCAACTACCAAGAAGCTTTGGAAAAATAAGTTGCAATCATTTGAATTAAGGAAAAAAAATTATTCTTTTGTTCCCGCCCATAAAAAATTGAAGCATCTCCTCCTCATTGATTTCAGCACGCCTTTGGGAATCCATGCCACAGACATCAAATATTAAATTGATATGGATTCAAGGACAAATTTAACTAAAACTAGTCTACCAGCCATAGAAAGCCATCAAAAAAACCAACATTCTAACCTTTTCTCCAACTTTGAAATCAACTGCTTTCATTCATCCTTTTTGTAACAGTTTTGATTTAAATGAAAGAAAAATTATTTGAGTCCCCCCTCAACGTCATATATTGAAAATGATAACTTTAAGTTGTTTTCGGTATTTCGTATTCATTTACATTAAAAGCGGATATCGTGGATTTAGGTTAAAATTGGATATCGTGGATATTGTTTATTTATGTTCCAGATTCATGCAGGAATGCAACATAATACAAATATAACCATAAATACAAAGATTCAGTGGAAATAACATTTCATTTCATTAATATCAAAGAACTGAAATTTTCTTACAGATAGATTGGAAATAAACTAGCTAGGGCGATGGTATCTTATCTCTGAGAAGAGATGTGGTGGCTATAGGCCTCTAAAATCGGTTAAAATGAGGCTCAAGGGCCTATTTATTATTGAGAAACAATGGAAAACCATAAACATCCAAAAACCTAACCCTAGGATATGAAACGCCAAAACTATGGGCCCTGGTTGGGTAAATTGGTACATCAACTTCCCAGGGACGTAACTTTGGCATAAAATCTTTGTTTGATGTGCACCATACCTCTTTAGAAATATATATCCGAGGAATACAAATTTTGAGTCAAAAACATCGGTCCATGTACCCATGTTTCTCCTGGTTTTTCCAAAAATATAAAAATTAGGGCCTCAAAATGACTACGAAAGTTTAGGACCTGAAAAATAGCTAAAAATAGTAAATTATGTTATAATTAAGGAAACTAAAAAACTGAAAGAGACAATGGTGGGGCCCCAAGTGGAATAGGAAGGTGGCCACCAATATCCACCTATACCATTACTCCCCCCCCCCCGTAGCAAGCAATGGTGCCCATTGCATTGAGTTCCTCCATGATATGAGGAAACTTTTGTTGAACTTGGTCCCTGGTGAACCACTTGCCTTGTTACAGGAGTTCGTCAGATTTGACTACCCAATACAGTTGAATCTTATTCTAGCGAGTGTTCTTGATTTGCATGTTCATGATATAATCTATGGTGGCATGTTCCATGTAGTCTGGGTTTAACTATGTTGGTGTGAGTTGTTCTGCAATGTCAGAGGTGTCTAGTAGAGGTGGGAAGTAGGCGGTTCACATTGAATATTGGGTGTAGACCAAGGAATGGTGGAAAAATGAGCTTGAAGGCATTGTTCCCTACAGCCTTGGTGATGGCGTATGACCCATATCGGAGCGGGCGAAGCTTGCAGTGAGGTCCAGTGAGGTGCTCCTTATACAAATATAGCCACACTTTGCTGCCCACCTATAAGTTGTGTGGCACCTGATGTTGATCATGTTATTTATTGTACTTAGTGTTGGCTCTGTCCAATATGTAATGAAACTATTGGTGGATGTGCTAAATGCGCTCAATGAATCTATTCGACGAGCCAAATCGGTAGCTGCAAATGGCATGGCTACATCAATGGGACATAGTGGCTGGAATCCCAAGCACACCTAAAAGGGGCTGTGGTCAGTTGAGCTTTGGAGAGCCTGATTATAACTGTGTTGTACATAGGGGAGGCTCTCATCCCATGTGCGTGGATGCTTTGAATTTTACATGCGCAGAATGTGTACAATCATCAAGTTGATGACCTATGTTTGGCCATCAATTTGGGGATGAAAAGTTGTGGACTTGGTGAGATTGGTGTCCAGCATTGACCAGAGACTGGACCAAAATGTGTTGAGGAACCTATTGTCCCGATCTGAGATGATAGATTGTGGGATCCCAAAGTGCACCCACACTCATTCAAAGAATATTTTAGCAGTGACTTCTGCTGTGATATTCTTCTTGCAAGCCTCCATAATGGCCATCTTCGAGACTCTATTGACAACCACAAAAACAGAGTCATTTCCACACTTAGTAGAAGGGAGTCCCAACATGTAAGCCATGGAGATGGATTCCTAAGGTCAACTAGGGGTAGGTAGTGGAGTATAGAGGCATTGCTTCTTGATGGTCAGTTTGGCAATGGTGGAAGCAGTGCAGGATCTGATGTACTTCTCAACATCATGTCGAAGTTTCGTCCAATAGAAATACTTCTACAAAGTAGCAGTCGACCCTGAAATTCCCAGCGACTTGACTATAGTGTGCTTCCCAAATCATCTTAGCATGTTCGCTAGAAGGAACACAAAGGTGTCCCAGGTGACATAGTAGTGCATCTTGGAGGTGAAAATTTGTAACTTGGGTACCCTCCAAGGGTGTCTTGTATGTGTGGCCAAATTCTTGGATCGCTCTCATAGAGACACATCCAATCAGAAGTCTCATGCCCACAAGAGTTGAGAACGACGGTTAGCGCCATGATCGGTGGTTGGTTGAGGTAGTCTGCAACATTATTGGTGCTACCCTTCTTGTACTTGATGTTCAAATGAAACTGTTGCAAATATGTGGACCACTTTTGATGGCAGTCATTCTGCAACTTCCCTTATGTTTGTATGAACTGCAGGGGTCGGTGGTCTGTGTGGATGATTTTTTCCTTCCGCAAAATCTATTTCTTCCATTGTTGACAAGCTTACACAATGGAATACATTTATTTATCATAAGTGGGATAGTTGTGAACTGTGTCAGACAATGTCTCATTGTGATATGCCACTGGATGTCCCTGTTGAGTAAGAACTGCCCGAATAGCATAGTCAAAGGAATCTGTCTCGATCTGAAATGGTTGTTGTAAGTCTTCTAATGTGAGAACTGGGGCAGAACAAAGGCGATGTTTCAATTCTATTAACGCCTTCTCTTGATATTTTTACCAAAATAATTTTTCTTTCGCTCCTCCATTGCTGACTTGACTCAAGGCTCAAGTGATAAGAGAGAATCCCAACACGAACTTGCGGTAGAAATTAGCAAGACCCAGAAAGCTGTGAAGCTCTATTAGAGTGGTTGGGGATGGACAATCCTGAATGACTTAGATTTTTGTTGGATCCACATGCACCCCCCTTTCATCAATAATGTATCCCAGATATTGAACTTGGGTCATGCCAAAATTGCACTTCTCCAAATAGGCACACAAATTGTGTTGCCGCATTGTTTGGAGGACATGTAGGATGTGGTGGAGGTGCTCTTCCCAAGTCTAGCTGAAGATCAGAATGTCATCCAAGTAAACCACTACAAATGAGTTGGTGAATGGCCACAATATGTCATCCATCAAACTCATGAAGGTTGCGGGAGCATTCGTCAACACGAAAGGCATGACCAGCCATTCGAAAATGCCCTAGTTCGATTTGAAGCCAATCTTCCACACATTAGATGGGTTCGATTGGTACTTGTTGATACCGAGACTTCAAGTCAATCTTGCTGAAATATTTCACCCCTTTGAGTTGGGCAAGAAGGTCATCAATCTGTGGGATCGAGTACCTATTCCAGATAATGATCTTGTTCAACGCTTAATAGTCAACACAGAGTCTCCAAGTCCCATCCTTATTTTGTACCAACATGATCGGGCTCTCACAAGGCGATGAACTTGTTCGGATGTGACCTTTTTGTAGCAACTCCTGAATCTGCCTCTTGATTTCATCATTCTCCAGAACAGAGCACCGATAGATCAGTCCATTGGGTAGTGGTGCACATGGGCTTAGATCAACGAGGTGCTTGACCTAACAGTGCAGAGGCAGCCCTGTGGGTGAGGTAAATATGTCCCCGTACTCCTCCAAACCTTGTCCATTTTTTGTTGTCGTACAGAGGAGACCTATCTGTAGGTCATGGCCATAGTCTTTTTCTTGCCCTCGGGGTGGATCATCAGGAAAAAAATTCCTAGTTTTGGAAATGAACTTATTGCATTTTTTTGTAGTAACTAAAGAGATAACGACAGGCGGTGGTACCTCTGGTATCATGTACAGCTTATTTCCCAAAGTACCAATAACATCGCGAGGCCAAGACTCATACACACCATGTCACTTCCACAATTATGGTTGGCCTAATAATACATCACAAACATCAACAGGAGTAATTTCAGATAATACCTCATCCATGAAGGGCTTGATGTTATAGGTAAGGCGGCACTGCTGGCTGACATGGAGATCACATCCTTGGTGAAGCCATCCAAAGGTGTACGGCTATGGATGTATTGTACTCTGCAAGCCCAACTACTTCATGACCTCTGCTGAAATCACATTCTTTTGGCTCCCACTTTCGACAATGAAATGTAGCGGGGAACCCTTTACCCACATATGGGAGTGGAAGAGATGTTCCTCCTCCTATGGATCTTCTGGTTCCTTCTTTTGCATCTTCACAGTGGCAACGGTGGCGTTGGGCTCTGCATCAATAATTTTCTTCCCTTTGTCATTCCCCTTGTCAGGTTTTGATTCAGAGTCAAAGCATGCATATAATTTAGAAGCCCTCATCTCGGCCACCAGTGACTGCTTGGCCCAACACTCACTTGTGTTGTGAGTGGAGCCCTTATGGATCTCACACCACTTTCCCCTATCCTTCTTTTGCTTCGCAGTGTTGTTATTTTCTTGCGGGTTTGGCAGGTTGTCTTGGAATTCCATGCCTTAACTTTGTCCTTTGCTCTGGGGTTTTGGGGCGTCTTTCCCTTGCTTTTGATTCGCAAATCCAAAATCTCGCTTCTTCTATTTGAATTTCTGCTCAATCTTGGCAGCATACTGGTATGTCGTACCAAGAGAGGAGATGTTGAGGAGCTCCATTTCCTCCTGAATGTATCTTTCTAGACAAATATGATACTTTAGCACCAAATTTTTCTCTGAATCTTTAATACCCAACTTTGTGTGTAGGGTATGGAACAAATTCGTTAATTCATGCACATCTTGATCCCTTTACTACCGCAACGTGGTCCATTGTATGTACTTGTCCTCATAGCTCCCCACGGGATATTATTGTCCCTTGATGGTGTCTCAGAAAGAATTCAAAGTGGGTACGGCCGAGAATAGAGGGTTTTTTCTCGTCCTTTTTCTCATAGTAGGATTCCCACCAGTCCTTGACATGGGGGGTAGCTTTGAGGAGTGCAAAAATAATCGTCTCCTGGTCGAAAAAGTCATGAACCAAGAAATATCCTTCTAATAGATTCAACCATCTATCTATGGCATCTGCATGTATTTGGCCCTCAAATATGGGAATGTTAAAGTTTACTTGTATCTTAAAGGAAGTAGCGCCTCCAAAGTGGTTGTTGGATGCAAATGCGTCGCCGATGAGCTGTCGTTGAAGGATCTCAGAAAATTTATTCATCATCGCATTCCTTTGTTTTTTGAGGGCCTCCTTGAGTAATATTTTGATAGGATATCCTTCTCCTTCATATTTATTTTCATCTTCCATGGGCAGTCGTTGGGGTTTGTGAAGCTCATCTTGCAAAGGTTCAACTAGATCGAGCCCTAACTCCTTATACGCTGACCTCATTGGGGAAATGCAATGAAGGATCGAGAAAAATCAGATCACTTTGATACCACTGATCTGGATTTAACTAGGAAGACAACAAAATACACATATAACCACAAATAAAAATATGTTGTGGAAATAACACTTCATTTCATTAATATCAAAGAACTGAAATTAGTTTATATACATAATGGAAATAAACTAGCTAGGGTGCTAGTAGCTAATCTCTGAGAAGAGATGTGGTGGCTACATGCCTCTGAACTCTGTTATAATGAGGCTCAATTTCCTATTTATTATTCAGAAACAATGGAAAACCCTAAACATCCAAAAAACTAACCCTAGGAGATGAAGCGCCAAAACTATGAGCCCTGTTTGGGTAAATTGGTACATCAACTTCCCGACGTAACTTTGGCATACGATCTTCGTTTGACATGCACCATACCTCATTAGAAATATATATTTGAGGAATACAAATTTTGAGTGAGCAACATCAGTCCATGAACCCATGTTGCTCTCAGGTTTTCTAAAAAACATCATTTAGGGCCTCAAAACGACTCCGGAAGTTCAAGACTCGAAAAATTGCTAAAAATAGTAAATTGTGCTATAATTAAGGAAATTGAAAAACTGAAAGAGACAATGGTGGGACCCCAAGTGGAATAGGCGGGTGCCCACCAATATCCACCTGGATCAATACTCGCGACCTTACCAAACCAAAGGAGAACTTCCTAAATTTTTGTGAGATCTTGATCCTTAGCATTACAAAATATAAGAATATCATCAACAAAGAGTAGGTGAGTAATCATGAGAAGCTAGAAACTTCTACCCATTTTAATTCACCTTGCTATTTCCTTAGCTAACATGCAACTAAGGCTTTCTAAAACCAATGAAAAGAGAAGTGGAGATAAAGGCCACCCTCATCTTAGGCCCTCCTAAGATGAAAAGAAGGAGGATGCATAACCATTGATAATAAAAACAAAAGATGCATACACCACACAACTGAAAATCCAATTGATAAATGGAACCTCAAACCCAACTGTGCAAGAAGAAGGCAAATAAAGAGCCAATTTACCCTGTCATGTGCCTTAAATAGGTCAATATTTATAACTACCCCTTTTTCCTTATGAATTTTCAAACTATGTAGGCATTCCCATGCCACACCTATAACTTCATGAATCTTCCTAATTTCAAGGAACCCAATTTTTCATATGAAATGCACTTTGAGATAATAATCTTAATTCTTCGAGAAATAGCCTTGTATACACAATTACATAATGAAATAGGCGAAACTACTCAAACGAAGTAGGGTTGTTGACTTTTGAATTAAAGTAATAAAGGTTGAGTTGAAGGCGGGATAAATACTTCCTTCACTTCTAGATTCATTAATTACCTTTAGAAGGTGTGTTCCAATGTTGTCATAAAAAGCAATGAAAAATTCAATAGTCTAGCCACCTGGCCCTATGATTTTATCTTTTGGAAACTTGACATAAAAAAACTTTTAGTTCTTCAGCGAAGGCTTCCTCCATTAAATCCCTATTATCACCAGCCTCCACAAACTTAGGGAATTACTATGCCACTTGAATCGCTTTTGCAATAATATAACCCACCAGTTCTAAAAATGTAGTTTTGAAATGTTCCATACCTAAAAAATCTTGACCTTCAAAATATGTGAGCTTAATTCCCTTAGGCCCCTCCATACTCCAAACTTTGTTTTCTAGATTCCTCCCCTTTGCATATGAATGAAAAAAAAAAAAATTATCACCACAATCAAGCCATATAGCATGGATATTAAGAGGGTAGGTAGCCTCCTTAGAGTCTAGAATCTCCCTCCACTTCCAAATCCAGAAAATACCCCAACCTTAAATTAAAACCGCTATTTAGCAGAAAGATGGAATCTGTTTTTCAATGTCCACTAGATACTCTTCCTCCTATTTTCTAATATTTTCCACCCATTCCTTTAACAAGGATCTAATAAGTTTCATATTAGACATAAAATGTGAGATTTTTGAATGGTCTGGTCCCTCCACATAAGGATTCCAATTGTACCTAAATAATTCAAAAGAAATTGACATAGATATCCTATAACAATTCGTATTAAATGGACTAGATGAATTTTTTGTATGCCCCTTGATTTTGAATAAAATAGCAATGTGATCAAATACACCCCCATAGCCCACCCATTGATGAAGAAGAGGGAATATATGGATCAAAGTCTTGGAAAAAATAAATTGGTCTAGCCTTTAATAAATATAATCATCCCCCACTCGCATATTCCTCTAGGTGCAAGAAATATGAATATGACAAATATCATAAAGGTTCATAGGATCAATATGGTATGAGAAAAAATATGTTAGTGACTCAATTTTGACATGTTTTCCCCACAATTCCGCCACTCCCATGAAAAAATTCAGATCACCCCTATGATAAGGTTATCCACATTTAAGATAGATTTTCTAAATAAGTCCATTCCATTACCCCACCCATTCCTCGTATGGCCCATATATATATTTATTATGGTGAAGGAAAAATTCAAGTCAATGGAGACTCCTGTCACACCTAATCCGGAAGATTGTCACCAAATCCCTAATATTTTCTTGTAGGAAAATGATATCAAGATGTTCAACCTATAAGAAATGATGAAAATAATTATTTTTTTGGTTCACTCACCAAACCCCTATAGTTAAATGATAAAAACTTCATTTGGGCACCCCATGAAGGGGAATCAATGCTATAAGTGCCCAATCAATTGAATATTTCCCACCCGTAACCATTTCTTCACAGGCCCTGGCTTTGGTATTTGAGATGTAAGTTGTTTTCCCCCTACCTTTTAATTGAATGAAAAAACCAAAAATGTGTCCCAACCCTTGCGAGAAACCCTCAGACAAAGAGAGAATAATCCTTGACTCGAGGTTGTGAAAAATGTCGCTAACATCCAAAATTCCAATAAAACATGAAGAAATTGACACCCCAAGAGAAGTGTATCCCAAGGACCCAGGAGGGAAGGAGAAAGAAACATTTATATGGGAAATAATAGTGAACAGATTTGGAATAATAACCACACTCGTACCCATAAAGGAAAAACCCAATCCATGCCAAGTTCTAAAAAAGTAGTAATTAAAAAGCCAAGAAGAAAAGGTTTAGAGGTACCCTAATATGGGGAGTGTGTCACTGACATGTATTCAGTGGACATTGGAGCCACCATGGATGCAGAAAAGCGAGAGATCAACAAATGAATTAACATTGAAATGGGAACTCTAGTGCACAACGATGCAAGAAAATCCTCCTCTAACCCCTTGTCAAGAAAACCACCATCAACATCCACCACCACAACCTTATTCCTTTATTTCTTCGTGGCATGTTCACAACATGATCTATTCTTGAAGGGAATCTTATAACTTTGGACTAAATTTTCATACTTATGACAACGTTTGTAGCAGAAGGGAATCCCTTCATGGTCAAGAATTTGCATTCAAACCCCATCAATCCCAATGTTCATCGTATCATGAAGTTTCTTTCTAATATCCAAACTAATGGGAATCCTAACCATAAATATATCCCTTAAATCTTGAAAGGAGTAGTGGACCTCCAAGAAACTTCCCACACTATTCCCCAAATTTTTAAAAATATTTGG
This sequence comes from Pinus albicaulis, assembly GCA_034641835.2. Taxonomy (NCBI): domain Eukaryota; kingdom Viridiplantae; phylum Streptophyta; class Pinopsida; order Pinales; family Pinaceae; genus Pinus; species Pinus albicaulis. Next base: position 1,511,749,699 of record CM076575.1, on the reverse strand, counting down.
GTTCCACATGTGAGTCAGAAACCATAGAAACTTCACCCAAATGGAAACAACATTAATTCATTCCATACTAGAATCAAAAGTAGGCGACTTGAATTTGACGATAATGGGAGTAGAATCGATGGACTGAATATCTTTAGCCACAATTTCAACCACCTCAATGTGATTTCAAAATGAGTTGAATCCATCCTTTTGCTAGCTTAAAGATATTCAAAACCTCTGAAACCCTCACACAGACCATCTAGTCCTGCCACTGCCACATGCGAGTCAAAAACCATAGAAACTTCATTCAAATGGAAACAACATTAATTTATTAAATACCAGTATCAAAAGTAGATGACTTAAATTTGAGGATAATGGGAGTAGAATCAATGGACAAAAGATCTTTAGCCACAATTTCAACCACCTCATGTAATTTGAAAATGAGTTGACTCCATCCTTTTGCTAGCATAAATATCTTCGAAACCTCTGAAACCCTCACTCAAATCATCTAATCTTGCCATTCGATAATGGTCTATTTTCCAAATATGTGGCCATGAGCACGACCTACCAGGGATTTCTTTGCAAGATCTACAACCTAGGACATATGCACGTCATTTCCAAGGCATAAATTGTGGGGAAGCAGGAAGGAGCCCTTCTTTAAAACCACCAATTTCATTTTCTTGTATATATTAACCTCTTTGTTGCATGAATATTGTTGACAAGGACTCTTTATATCCACTTCTAAAGCCGACGTGAACGATCCATCCTCTACACGAGCTTGGCTATCCTAAGACCTAGGGTACTGAGGATAAATTCCCCCCACTAGTTGTAACAGAAATGTATTGATAGGTGTGGTTGAAAACGCCTCCAACACAATAGTGCTACCACCCCTAGTGGAGCAATAGTGAAGAAAACCTGAAAAGACGATAAAAATCCATTAAAAATTATAAAAGGCAGACCCATATCCAAAGATCTGGTAGAAAATGACCTAGAAAACCAAAACATACCAGATCCAGGAGACGATGGGACCAATAGAGGAAAACCACCCTGAATAAAAAATTGAGAGTAATGTATTAGAACATAAAAATGGTTTACCCGAGTAACCATAAGTGTGGATGTTGGTTGACTAGAAAACAGGGTTTGAGATAGCACAATAGGCAAACAATACTTCGAACATGAAAGACCACTAGAAAATTGAAAACCCTTTTCGACATTTCTAATGTGGGAGATGCACCTTCACCGAAAGATTCAAAAACACCAGTCAGAAAAAAATAAAACCCTGGTAGCGGGTCACTGAATCACAGTCCACGTGGTCGAGTTCAGTCATGTTCTCCACACAAATATTGCCAAATGAACACTACACAAAGAAAATCATGAATAAAAAATGCCAAGTGTGGTAGAAAACCCCACCAAAGAAACCGAAAATGAAGGAACTAGGGAAAAACTTTGTCCATGGCAGGTAGAACCCTCCACAGAAGAGTAAGGTAATAGGACTAAGAAAAAACACTCCTCTCCACTCCAACAAAGGACAATATAATATATTATCCACAAAACAGATCCATCTGAAAATAATAAAACAAGCCACGTCGACAACCACCACGAGAATTCTATGTCATCCAGGTGAGGACACCATAAAAAAACCACATCATAGTCTTCGTCACCATTAAACCTTAGCTTAGACCTGCCTCTCCAGTAAATTGAATTCCCGCCTCTCCATTAAAGTGAACTAGCCTTTCATATATTGAAAATTTTATTTATAAATTACACTGAAATCAATATTATTAATATTTAATTGCAACATATTAATTTTATATTTAAAATTAAGTGAATTGGATTAAATATTTGAATTTGTTTCTTTAAAAACTCGTTTTTTGATATTAAAATATTGTATTTTGATTATGTCTATATATAATTAGATATTGAAATAAATTAATTAACATGGATATTCAAATAACATATTTAATTAATCTACATATTCTAATAACTTATATATCATGAAATAAAATACTTTTATAAAATTGTAAATCTTTCTCACATGAAAATATAATTTTTTTTAATTTCTAATTACTTTATTTCATTTTAAAATTAATAAAAAATTATGTTACTTAGTATATCTCTTTTACACTCTCTTATAATATAAAAAAGAGAATGAGGATGTTGAAAATATAATTATTAATATTTTATTAAATATATATATTATTTTTTATTTTTTAATTATAATCAACATTACTTTTTGTTTATGTAAATAATATCTTATTTTAGAAAGCTAATTCACCGAATCACAGTATCTTTAGTATACACCTCTCAATAAAATGACAACAATATTTTCTAATCGATCTTAAAACAAATAATTATTTGTTACAATTACCATTTGTTTCAGGGTTATAAAAATGTGGTCCAATATTTAAGGAAAAAAGCTCCTACAAGTCTAGTGATCCAATCCAAACTACTCCATGCACTATTTAATTTATATATATATATATTATAATACCTTTTAAACTTACAAGAAAGCACATGTATTTTGGACCTTTGTTAATTTAAATTTTCTCTGGTCTCTATTACAGTATCACTTTACATTTTCATCTTCTCTGCCTGACAAAACTTTATAATTGATATGGAGGAGACAGATAGTGTTAGTGGGACACAGCTTGGGAGGCATTAGCGTAGCTCGTGGATCTGAAGATTTCCCACATCTCATTGCGGTAGCAGTGTATGTCTGCGCTCTTATGTTTCGGGGAGGAGAATACATGCAGCGAGAAAAGGAAATTGTAAGGATTTTAGCTCTTGCAAAGATATAATTGTAATCAAATAAAAATATAGATATGGTTGAGAGTAAGATGGATTGCCCCTGCAGATGGAGCTGGACAGAGACATTGCTGAGCAGGTTGAATATAACTTTGGCAATGGCATGGAAGAACCGCCAACATCTGGAATAGCGCCCAAAAAGACGCTGAAGGATTTATTCTACAGTACAACCTCCACACTGGTAATTGTATTCTTGTTTTTTTTTTTTTTTTTTTTTTTCCATAAACAGCATTCATTTGTTATTCCATAAACAACATCTACAGATAAATGTATTATTTCATTTTTATTTTGTTTATTATATCAATTTAGTACTAGCTATTTCCATAAAGAACATTTACTTACTGTTATTAAAAATCAAGATAAATAATAACATATTAACAAACTAATCAAATATACCTATGATATAAATATTTTGAAAGAAATAATACTCAGTTTAGTACTAGCTATGTCCATAAATAACATCTACATGTTATTCCGTCCGGAAAATCAAGACATAATAACATACTAGCCAACCTACCTATCATATTTAGGATATTAATCTTTTCAAAGGAGTGGTACTAAATATAATTTGATTTTTACAGGATGCCACTTTGGCTTCTTTGTTGCTCCGACCATGTCCAATCAGAGCAATGACAAACCTGAGCCTGGAGACCACAGATGAGCGGTATTGGGTTGTTCCAAGAGTTTATATCAAAGCTATTAAAGATAACACCATCTCTCTGGCCAAACAAGAAGAGCTCATAGCCAATTCACCACCAGAGAAGGTTTACAGTTTGGACACAGACCACAGTCCATCCCTCTCTGCACCGGAGAAGCTGCATAGCCTGCTATTGGAGATCGCCAACACATACTGCTTATGATTGAAATTAGTCTCTTTCACATGGAAGCAAAAAACTTGGAGGCTTTCCTTTACAAGAAATTTAATATTTATTTAAATAGAATTTAAATATATAGATAAGACAATAAATTCCACATGTACTCTGTATTTTGCTGTTTAGGAGAAAAGTTTGGATGGAGACAAAAAGGACACATATTCTAAACAAAGACCCTGATTAAATTGTTAGTGTTATTTTTGCATTAGTTGGGTTAATGTATTCTTTTTAGGACGCATTCAAAATAAATACCTTTAAATTGTTAGGTTGATGTCTTCTCTATGGACATATTTTAAATAAAGACACTAGTTAGTAAATTGTTAGTGTTGTTCTTACATTGGATAAGTTGATTTTTTTGGATTTTATTATTATTATTATTTTATTTAATAGAAATACATTTTTTCTAGAGTTAGTATGCTATTTGTTAATTTTAATTAGTCTAGATTCATTTTAATTTTAGATCTACTACGTGTCAAAAGGGATCAAATATTTTTTTACTAAAAAAATTGCACTTTAATTCCCCAAAATACTTGATAGATATGGAATTAAGATAGATCTAGAGTGATTTAATTATTAATTATAATTATAATGGTAAATATAAATATTAATTTAAATTTTTTAACTTAATTTTTATGTTTATATAATTTGATTAATTATAATTATTTTTCTTTTATGAAATTTTAAGAGTCAAAATGTTTAAGAAGACAAGATAGAATATGACATAACAATATATTTTTCATACCAAGCTATAGAATGCTTCTAAGATGATTTTTTTTTTTGTAATGTTCTTATTAACTAGTTTAAAGTAAAATTGTGATTAAAAAGTTAATTTTAAGAAGTATATTTGTTTTAATAGAGATTAAAAGTTAAATTGTTATATAAGAAGTCCTATGTCCTATAAATAAAAAGTCTTAGATTTCATTATTATTACTATTTTCCTTCCTTTCATTATAGTTTATTTATGTCATATTATTTTTTTAATAAATTTTTTTATGATCACTAATACATTCATTAAATTGATATTTTGTTAAGAATATTCAAGTCCATGGAATATGTCTTTTTCTTTCCACATGTAGCTCATTATTTTATTTTGGTGTGTTATTCTTGTGTTCACTTGTGTTCACTATTCACCCGGTAGCTTAGTAATGAGGATTAATCCGTCAGATAGCTTATCATTTTATTATGTTGTTTTATTCTTTTGTCAAGTACCTATAGGTAATGAGGATTAATTTATTAGTTGGTTTGATGTTTTATCTTTATGAATAATTTAATTAAGGATATTTTTAGGTCTAAAATATATTTCTCAAAAGATATAACTAGAAATTGCACCACATGTTGCAAAGGAACGTCGTAAGGCAATAGCATAGGAAAAAGTAGTGTAGAAAAAATAAGATGTCACACAGAAGAAGCCATTGTTAGGGAATGAGAGGAAAATTTTTCTTTCATTGAACTAGGTCATGGAGGTTTCAAAGATATTGATGATAAGAGTGATCAACAAGTAGGCACTCCAGAAAATGTTGGGAAGATGCACAGAAAAAGCAAGTCCAAGGAATGAACCCTCCCATATCACCAAATTTCCATCAATACACATATATATGTTATGAACGATTATCTGTTGTTGTTAATTATCCCTAAAGAAGGTACAAAGAACGTATTGATATGAAGGTTATAGGGAAGACCCTTTCAAAGAACATAATGGTTGATCCTGAGCAGAAGACTGCTGCTGAGAATGGTAACAAATCCACAAAAACTATCCTAAAGAGTGATGATAAGGAGGAAGATAGCGATGTTGATGAGAAAAAATTGAAGACATATAAAGGGATAAGCATTCATGCTAAGCTTCTTGTTGGTTTTAACATTTTTCTTCAAAGGAGAAAGTCTCCTGACCATCTCTTCCCCAGAACTATGCCCATATTTCATTACTATCTCCAGATCGTCCTGATTATCAAATTAAGCAATAAAAAAACATTAGAACATAGATAAATATCATAATTTGGGGTCCAAGTAGAAAATACTGATTCGCAATGCATCAGTACAAGGCCAAAAAAGTGTTGAATCTACAAATCATAGCCATAGATTGGAGAGCAAAGAAAATATGGTTTACTTATAATTGGTTGTCCTCCATGGTAGGAGATTTTTTCATTTGTTCCAAAATGTAAGGTCCTAGGATGTATTGAGGTAGATCCGTTGGATTGGAGCCCTTCTCTTGCATTGCATCCTTATAAGAGGTAGGGCCTCTAGAGTTCCTAGATCCCAAAGAACCTCCATCCAACATTAGGGTCAGGATTATAGTGTATTCAAAACTTATGACTCAACTCATGTGTGGGTATGTATGAACACATAACCAATCACATGTTATTATTTAATGTTTAACCCTTCGAAGATATCAAGCTCACTTAATGCTAGACACATTGCCATGTCCCAGTCCTAAAATACTCAGCCTCTACATTATTCCATGTGATTGGTTGTTGTGTTGACCAAGAGTTTGACTCTGCCATCGAGATGACATTGTTGTTTCTTTGGAATTATAAGTAGTTAAATCAATATCCCGTTGTATTTTTCCATCTATTCCTATGATTTATTTGGATAAGTTTATTATGGAGATGCACTAACCAATGAATTTTCTAGAAGTTCAGAGAGGAATTACAAAATTTGTTAATTTCTTCAATGATCACATATTAGCCTATTTTTATAAAGAAAAACGTAACAACTATAGAATAATGGAAAATTAAATTTGAATATTCTTTTTTTAACCTTTTGTAGCTTTTATGGCATATGTACAAATGGAATATGATAAAGATATATGGAAAGGTCAATTATGGAGGCATATAAGAGATAAAAATGGTCAAAAATATGGTAGCCGATTGACAAAAGGATGTTAATTTATAGGCCCATAATATGGATCTATAAAAAGTCACAGTAGTAGAATAATGGGCATTATTCCATAAATGAAACTTTTCTTGAGATTTTTCTTCATCCCACATAATGAATCACTGTTGGGTCCTCGTTAGGGTTCTTTTGTATCCAACTGGGATACAAAATCCATGACTAGAATTTTTTCACTGAAAATAGTCTATGAATTCTAAACATGGATGGATGGAGGCACACAGATAAGGACCCTATACGCTAAATAAATATCTTCTACAACCATAATTTTATTGTTAGGGAAGGAAAAAAATTCAACCTTAGGACTTGCCTGTAGATTCTCAGAGCCAATGACCATGAACAACACCTACAACCATATCAGAAACGTTCTCAAGGAAGTGTTTGGCATCAAGGTTCGAGGTGGATGCCATTAGGAGATTTTCACACCAAGGATGTGTCACAGGGCCTTGAACATGGTTGAATAATAAACTAAGTGACTTGAGATAGTGTTGTATCTTCTTAGGCTCAAGGGCATTGAACAATTTCCTATACCAACATATGTGTTCTCTACGTAGGATATGGAATATAGGTACCATTAATTGATTTTGGGCATTACTAATTGTTCCACGGTCCTATACCATCGTAAAAAAGAAAAATAAGGGACTTCCCCTATCATTTATTTGGAGGGTTCTCTGTGGGTTATTTTTTTTGTGAGGTAGGGATCATAAGTATATCATCCTTTTGGTTTGCAAGCTAGCCCTTTTTTATTTTTTGGGGTGTTTTTTTCCTTTGGGAATTTATTTTTCATATCTCCAATTCTATAACATATGAACAACATCTGAATGTTGTATTTTCCTAATCCAAATATTGGATCCACTGAACATTTTTATGTTTCAACTAAATGTGGTCAAGGAGACCATTGTAGAGTTCTATTTCCCCATAGATTATGGTGACAATAGATAGACCTTTTTCCACTCCTTCAAGGTCCATTTTTTTACTGGCCCCATTGTACTTTTTATTTCCTCTAAGACCTTCTGGTGTCATAAAGGAAGAGGGATATTTTGAAATATGACACAAGCATTATTGAGACCACCATTTTTTTGGTACTGAATTCTAGAAACCAAGGGGCAATGAAGATACCAACTCTTCCTTAGAAATGTGGCTCGTCTTTCATTACTCTACAAGTATTCTTGAGTATCAAATTGAACAATAAAAAACCATTAGAACATAGATAAATATCATATTTGGGGTTCCAATTTTAAAATACCCATTAACACAATGCATCAGTACGAGGCCAAAAAATTGTTGAATCTACAAATCATATCCCTAGATTGGAGAGAAAATAAAAAGGTGGTTTATTTATGATTGGTTGACCTCCATGGTAGGCACTTTTTTCATTTGTTCCAAAATGTAAGGTCATGGGATTTATTGAGGAAGATTCGTTGGATTAGAGCCCTTATCTTGCATTGCATCCTTATAAGAGGCAGGGTCTCCAGAGTTCCTGGATCCCAAATCACCTCCATGTAGCCTTATGGTTAGGATTATAGTGGATTCAAAACTTATGACTTGAGTCATATGCTGGTACATGAACATGTAACCAATGAGATCATATTATGAAATGTTACCCTACGAAGATATCATTCTCAATTGATTCTTGACACACTTCCATGTCATAGTCCTAAAATAATCTACCTCTACATTATGCCATCTAATTGGTTGTTGTGTTGACTAATATTTTGACTCGACCATAGAGATGGCATTATTTCTTCTTTGGAATGTCGAATAGGTAAATCATGATCCTGTTTCCTTTACCATCTATCCCTATCCTTGGTTTGGCTAAGTTGTATCTCAAGATGCACTAACCAATGAATCTACTACATGTTCATAAAGGAATTACAAAATTTGTTAATTTCTTCAATGATCACATATTGGCCTATTTTTAAAAAGAAAAATCTATAAAATTATAGAATTATTGACAATTTACTTTGAAAATCCTTTCTGTAACTTTCTTTTATCCTTGATCGCATATGTACAGATGGAATGTGACAAAGATATAGGGAAATGTCAAGTATGGAGGAATATACAAGATGAAAATGGTCAAAAATATGGTATTAGGTTGAAAAAAGGATGCTAATTTCTTGGCCCATCATCTGGATCTATAAAAAGTCACAGGAGTAGAATAATGGGCATTAATCACTAAATTAAACTTGTCTTGATATTTGTCTTGAGCCCACATGATGAATCATTCTCAAGTCATTTTTATGGTTCTTTAGTACCCAAGTGGGATACAAAATCCATGACTAGGATTTTTGCATTGAAAATGGACTATGAAGTCTAAACATGAATGGATGGAGGGGCGGATATGAGGGGCCTATGCCCTAAATGAATATCTTATACAAACATAATGTTATGGTTAGGGAAGGAAAAAACTTGGGCCTCAGGTTATCCTTGATCGCATATGTACAGATGGAATGTGACAAATATATATGGAAATGTCAAGTATGGAGGAATATACAAGATGAAAATGGTCAAAAATATGGCATCAGGTTGAAAAAAGGATGCTAATTTCTTGGCCCATCATATGGATCTATAAAAAATCACAGGAGTAGAATAATGGGCATTAATCACTAAATTAAACTTGTCTTGATATTTTTCTTGAGCCCACATGATGAATCATTCTCAAGTCATTTTTATGGTTCTTTAGTACCCAAGTGGGATACAAAATCCATGACTAGGATTTTCGCATTGAAAATGGACTATGAAGTCTAAACATGAATGGATGGAGGGGCAGATATGAGGGACCTATGCCCTAAATGAATATCTTATAAAAACATAATGTTATGGTTAGGGAAGGAAAAAACTTGGGCCTCGGAACTTACATGTAGCTTCTTATAACTAATCACCATGAACAACTCATACAACAATAGCATAAACCTTCTCAAGGAAGTGTTTTGCATCAAGGTTGGAGGTGGATTCCATTAGGATATTTTTCCCACCAAGGATGTGTCATAGGGCCTTGAACATGGTTGAAGAAAAAAACTAAGTGAATTGAGAGAGTGTTGAATATTATTAGGCTCAAGGGTGTTGAATAAGTACCAATACCAAAATATGTGTTCTCTAAATAGGATATAGAATATGGATACCATTAATTGATTTTGGGCATTAATGATGATTCCATGGTCCTATACCATCATCAAAAATAAAAATAAGGTCCTCCCCCCTGCTTTATTTGGAGGGTTCTTTGTGGTTTTTTCTTCATCTTTTATGAGGTAGGGATAATATGTTCGTCATCCTTTTGGTTTGTAGGCTAGCCCAATTTTCGTTTTTAGGTCTTTTTTTCTTTTGGGTTCATGTATTTTGAAAATTTCATGTTTGGTAACATATGAACAACATCTGAATGTTGTATTTTCGTAATCTAAATTTTGGGCCCACTAAACATATTTATGTTTCAACTAAATGTGATCACAAAGACCTTTTTTGAGGTCTATTTCCCCAAATATTTTGGCGAAAGTAAATATAAATTTCTCCATTCTTTCATGCTACATTTTTTGAATGACCCCAATAATTTGTTTATTTCCTCTAAGACCTTGTGGTATCAAAAAGGAAGGGGGAGATTTGGAAATCTCACATAAAATCGCATTGTTGACACCACCATTTTCGTGGTATTTGATTCTGCAAACCAAGGGGTGATTAAGAGACGAACTCTTCCATAGAACTATGGACCATATTTCATTACTCTCTCCAAATCTTCTTGAGTATCAAATTAAACAATAAAATTAAAACATATATAAATATCATAGTTGGGGGTTCAACTTGAAAAGACCCATTAATGCAATGCATCGGTATGAGGCCAAAAAAAATGTTGAATCTACAAATTATAGTTCTAGATTGGAGAGAAAAGAACATGTGGTTTCCTTATGATTGGTTGACCTCCATGGTAGGAATTTTTTTCATTTGTTCCACAGTCTAAGGTCATAGGATGTATTGAGGCAGATCCATTGGATTGGAGCCCTTCTCTTTCATTGCATCCTTATAAGAGGTAGGGCCTCTAGTGTTCCTATATCCTAAAGCACCTCCATGTAGCATTAGGGTAAATATTATAGTGGAGTTTCTGGAAATGCAATAATCCCACATTAAAGAGGAATCCTAAAGCAGCTTTCCTTCAAAAGGAAGGCATTGTAAACTTTCAGGAACGCCCAATGTATTTTCTATGAGTTGCTTTAGCTTTGTTAATGAGTCCAAATTTGCAACCCATAAAAGGGGAATACTTCTCGTTTAATTTCATAATGAATATCTGGAATTTTTATTTTTCCCTCTCTTCCATTCTTCCATCTCACCTGGATCGTAGATTTGGGTCATGCATGAAAACAATCAATGGTTCCTTCACATATTTGATCAGAAATATGGCACGAAACTACAATATTTTCTACACACAAATGAATATGATGTGAGTGTGAAAATTGTGGGTAGACACATTATTTACAGTGCTTTTAGACCGGGTAAGGTTTATGATCCTTCGATTGGAGGTTTCATCCTTGATCCTCACCAAATCATTCCCAACATTTGGCATTCCAGATGATGTTTTAAGCCTTGACGAGGTCTCAGTGGGTTTTTCATCCCATGAGATAAAATTATGTCTGCCAAAAGTTACGTCCTCTTATAGCAATTAGTGTCAGGTAGCTACAATTTTCCATGGGAACTTCGTTGCACCTTTGACATGCCATTTCTCCTTCATTACCCTACAAATGATGGGTTTGTGTGTTCCTTAGCAACACATTCTTTAAAAACCCTAACTCCCATCGCCATTATTTCTTCAACCGAAAATGAACAATGTATATGTTATATAAATAAACTTTAGAAATTATTTTAAAGCACTTTCAATCAAATTCTTCTAAATTTCAACAAATATTTGTTGGAATTGTATGTTTAACTTGTGTAATCTACACAATCCAACTACCCAAGGGAATTTGAATCCATTTATGTATAGAAAAATAAAATTTAAACAATGAATATATATATATATATATATATATATATATATATATATATATATATATATATATATATATATATATATATAGTGTGTGTGTGTGTGTGTGTGTGTGTGTGTGTGTGTGTGGAACCACTATAAATGTATCTAACGATATATCTATCATGTTAAGAGGGATAACATTTTCTAAATCTATGGTTACATTGGATCGATACTTATAGATATATTATAATTCTCAAATACATAAATATTTTATTTCTGGAATAACTTATATTGCTTAACCTATCTAAAAAATAAATAATAATGTGCACAAGTACAAACAAATGCCTACACATTACATCCACCTAGAAAAGAATAATTAAAAAAAACCAATCTCAAATAACTAGTTATATTATTTCTAGTGATTTATTATTTCCTTTCAAATATAAAATTAAAATTGAAACACATGAAAAAATAAATTTTGTGCATATTAAATGAACATCTTAAAACTAAATATGCATTGTATTTAAAATAAAAATAAAAATAACATATCAATGCTAGAAGGTCGATTTTTATAAGTTACAGAAATTTTTCATTATAAAATATTCCAAAAAATAAAATTACAACCATTTTAATATTCTAACAAAATAAAATTACAAACATTTTAATATTCTAATAGTAGGTTGAGTTGTATGCATATGTTTAATAATTATGCCAGTTGTTCTGTAATATTACTAATTAGCTTTTATCTAGTTGGAATATTAAAATTTATTTTTGTTAATAATATAGGTCAAGAAGAGGGTAGGGGGACCCATAAATATCCTTAGTAGGAATAAAACCACTACTAGTGTGTGAGTGGATTAGTGTACCTAGTGGAATAAAGCACTCCTTGGTGTGAATGGAGGTTAGTGCATGTGGATGGGATCAAGATTGACCAAATCAACAACAGAGTCATAATCGAAGGGAGTCTCCATGGGAGTAGCATCTTTAATTAGTGGGACCCAGGGGGAGGAGGCTCTCAAATAATATAACAAAGGGGATGTAAACCACGAAAGGCATTCTAAATATTTTTATGTTTGGCCTTTTATGACTTTCTACATGCTTCATTTTTTTATAAAATTATGTCGTGTTGTTTAGAAAAGGGGTGTTTCTAGGTAGAAGTCCCACCCTCATCCTTGGGGGATTTCGAGTGCCTACTCAGGAGAGGTTCCTTTGAGCTTCATTCCATCATCTGGCATCAGGCCAATCTTCATCCATCTACAACAGCACAGTCTCATTTAGGAATTTCGCAATTCATGAGGCCAGTTGCATTGGAGGGTTGAGAACCCAAGTTCTTGAGCTTGTTTTCCAGTGAGGGGAGAAGCCCTTCATCCAGAAAGCTAGTGGGGAGGATTATCAGCTATTTTCTTATCATATCACCCACCTCCCAAAATTTATTCAGTTGCAGAGCGTAATTCAGACCTAGTGTTGCATTTTTCATACTGTGTATTTCCAGAAACCCTTTCTGGGTTGTCTTGGATTTGTGATAGAGAGCCTAGATCTTTGATCCTGACATTTTATGACCACTATGTCAGAAAATACATGTATTCTTAGTTTCCAACTGCAGTTATTCTCAATATTGCTACGCATTCATGGCCTTCCAGCATTTTTTGTAGCAGCAGTATTTCATGTTTTGGTGTACTGGGTCATTTGAGGATTGTTTTTCCCATCTTGAGTGCATTTTTCCTCAAGATATTGTACTCATTTTTCTGCTATGATATCAAATAAAATGGCTCTATCATCTTCTCATTTTTTAATGTATTGATATTTACTGTAATTTCCAGTTTTATGTTCAATATTCCTGTTTTTCCTAATTTGGAAGATTAGAGTGGTATCATAGCATAATCTTGGCTCAACCTGTGAGGCATCACATCTATGTCATTATAAGAAGAAGAACCTCTCATAGAAAGGGGAAAGCGATATATTAATAGAGGTTGAAGGTTTTATCATACAAAAAACGAAAAACTCAAAGGTAAGACTCCAATATCAGGAGAAATGGATGAAAAAGAGTTTCCAAATCTTCTTCTTAAAATCATGCAAGATATTGACAAAGAAATAAAGGAGATGAGGATGGAAAGGAATAAGGAGACCCTGAGAGGGTCTCTACATGGATAAATCTCTAGCATTTCACATCGCTGGTGTGAGCAACCAGTAGTGCAACAAGTTTCCCAACGCTCCACCATGCCTACATTCCTAGCGGTGGGAAATGGGGGTGGAGGACCTCAAGAATAAGAATATATTGGTGAATAATTTCTAGAGTATTAATCTCCATCTCAAAAGTTCAAGGAGAATCTGGATTTTCAGGAGTTTTGTCAGATTAAGGATAATAGGAGTTCCCTTAATAACAATAGAAGTAGAGGATACATGCAGAATAATGATCTGCGACGTACTATGGGTATTTTCTATCTACCTACTTTTGATGGGTCATCCAAGTGCACAACCAAGGCTTGGGTGGAAAAATTAGACATATATTTTCAGTTGAACCAAGTACCAGAGGTTTAGGCTATTAAGATAGAAGTGCTGCACCTAGAAGGTGAAGCACATGAATGGTGGTTTCACAAACTATCTACATTGGGGCATGCAAATGTGACTGTATATGCATAATTCACCCAGAGGTTGGTAGAAATATTTTATTTCAAGAGGTCGAGAGGCACCCTTTGTTGAGCTAGCAAAGCTCAAGCATTCATGAAACTCAGATACCTATATCTTTTAAATTCTAAAACTTTCAGTCATGGTGTTAGATTTATCTATAACTATGAGAGTCTATATGTTCATTGATGGGATAACAGAGCCTCTGCATGGGTTGGTCAAGTCCACTAGACCAAATACGCTCCATGATGCCATTGAGAGGGCTAGGGACTTATAAGATGATTTTCCAAGGGCAAGAGCTCTATTTCAACAACCCAATTTTCAGTCAAAGGGGAAATATGTGAAGGTTCCTCCCCAAAAGGATAACTAGAAAAAATGAACTATTAGTGATGATGTCTGAACAGATTTAAGGAGGAGGAATGTTTGCTTCACTTGCCAAGAACCATGGGCACCAAGGCATTGGTGTGTTGTGAGAAAGTCACACTATATTGAGGTATTCTCGAATAGTGAAGAGGAGGAAGAAGAGGAGCCGGAAGGAGACATCAGCATTGTGGCATCAGGAGAGGATCCATCACCACCAGGAGGTGGAAATGGGGCATTTTCTCCATCGGAGGGGCCCTTGCATCCTTGCGGGGAGTAACCAAGTATCTAACTTTGAGAGTCCGAGGTACAGTTTAGGGGCAGTAGGTGTCAATATTGATAGATAGTGGGGCTACCCAAAATTTTATTGATGCTTAGTTAGTTCAGAAGAGAATGATAGCCATTGATGATTTTAAATGATTCTCAATTTTGGTTCGAGGAGCTAGAACCATGTTATGTGTGAAGTATATTTTGACATTGTTTATAACCTTGGGGACATACACTTTGACAGATCACTTCTTTGTGGTTGATATTCCTGACACTAATGTGATATTGGTTGTCCATTGGTTCATTACACTGGGAAAGGTCACCACATATTGGTACACTTTACAGATGGAATGGATAGATAAGAAGAGTGGAAAGCATCAAATGATCAGAGGCATGCACACCTATCCACCACAGCAAGCCTTCGCACATAAGATGGAGACTTATTCGCACCACGAGGAAGAAACGACAAAAAAATCCACTCAAATATGCATTCTACTCTAGACCACAATGTTATATTATTTGGATGCATTCCACCAAGAAGGCCCTCAGACTAGAAGTTGGTTAAAGAGTTCTCACAACAAGTGGCACCACTCATAGATCTGGCTAAGAGGGGTGTTAAGTCCCTATATTAATAGTGTAATCCCTTATTATGTTAGTGTTTATTGAATAAAGATGCATTTTCATGGACTCCTAAAGAAACTAAGGCCTTTGAACATCTTAAAGACGAAATGTGCCTAGCACTGGTCTTAGCTATGTCAGACTTCACAAAAATCTTTATTATGGAATGTGATGCCTCAAGAAATGGAATTGGTGTTGTTTTAATGCAATAAGGAAGACCCATTGCTTTTGAATGTCATCCAATCAAAGTATTTATAGAAACCTATTTATGAGAAGGAAATGTTAGCAATACTGCATGCACTAAAGAAATGGCGAACTTACCTAATGGGAAGACACTTCAAGGTAAAAATTGATCATGATATTCTTAAACACTTTTTGGAATAGAGACTATCTTCAGAAGAGCAGCAAAAATGGGTCACAAAGATGTTGAGTTATGACTTTGAAATAATCTACAAAAAATGGAAGCTAAATGTTGTTGCAGATGCACTCTCAAGAAAAAATGAAGAGGTGGAAGCATTGCTTTGTGCCATTTATATTATCCAACCAGATTGGATAACTGAAGCAAGAGATGAATGGAAGAAGGATGAGGAAGTGTGGACACTCATTCAAAATTTGCTGAAAGATCCTAGTACATCTGATACATTTATTTGGAAAAATGATTCCTTATGGTACAAAGATCGCTTATATCTTTGTAATAATTCCCAACTAAAATAAAATATTGTTTTGGAATTGCACACTTACCCTTTAGGAGGACACTCAATATTTTTAAAAACATACCACAGGGTGAAGAAAGAATTTTTTTGGGATAGCCTTAAATCTGATATTCAAAAGTTTGTGGCGGAATGTTTGGTTTTCCAGGAGAATAAATTTGAGACAATTAAGAACCCAGGTCTTCTACAAACTTTATCCATTCCAATTCAATGTTGGGAGGAGATTTCAATGGATTTTATCACAGGTGTACCTAAGTTTGAAGGAAAGAGTGTCATCATGGTGGTAGTTGATAGACTTACCAAGTATGCACACTTTGTGCATTAACTCATATTCCATTTAAAGTAAGTACAGTTGCTACTACATTTATGGACACAATTCAAAAGCTACATGGAAACCCAAGGGTTATTGTGAGCGACAAAGATCCCATTTTTACTGGAAATTTTTGGACGGAGTTATTTTCTTGTTTGGGTACTCAATTAGCTCATAGCACATCTTATCATCCTCAATTCGATGGTCAAACTAAGATAGTAAATAAATTTTTGGAAGGATATCTGCGTTGTTTTGTATCTCATAAACAAACACAATGGTTCAAGTGGTTACCTCTCACTGAATGGTGGTATAACACTTCCTTCCATACAGAAACAAAAAATGACATGGAAGTTTTGAAGAATGGCATGGAATCTAAGATGGATGGCATGGAAGCTGGCATGGAATCTAATATAGATGACATGAAAGCTAAGATGTAAAACATAAATAATCATCTAAAAGTAGACATGGAAGGTTTGAAAAATTTTATACAAGAAATGTTTCCTAATGGTGAAAAGATAGTAGATGAAACTCATGATGAGAACAAAATAAATGTTAATCGTGATTTCATAAACTCTAATTTTGGAGGGAAGAACCACCATATTCAAAAAATGGATATGAGGAAGTTTGATGGAAAGGATCCTCTAATACGGATACTAAATATGGAGCAATATTTTGATCTCAATAATGTCCAAAACACACAAAAGGTACGCATTGCAACTTTACATTTAGAACAAAATACATTTGTATGGTATCGATGGCTTTGCTCCCGTAAAAAAATTGTCACTTGGTCAATTTTTACAGAGGAAATTATAGCACATTATGAGGATACAAAGAGAAACACTTTATTTATCCAATTGATAAATCTCAAACAAAAGTGTTCAGTGGGGGAGCACATTGAGGACTTCCAAAAATTTAATATAAGGGTAACTGATATTCCAGAGGAACACAGGATTGATCTCTTCATAGGTACTTTAAAGGATAACATCGAACATGAATTTCGCATTTTGGAACCTAATTCATTAGAGAAGGAATTCAAGTTGGCAAGAAAAAATGAATGTAAAATTATGGCGACAAGGAAGAATACCACTCACTTCTATAAAGATGGAAGTCTTGCTACTCCTAGATTTCCACAACATACAAGGTTGACACCACAACAATTGGAAGAAAAAAGAGCAAAAGGGCCTTTCTATAGTTGTGATAGAAAATACATTAAAGGTCATAAGTGTGTTGAGAGGAAATTATTTTACATATATTGTGAAGAGGAAGAAAAAAATGAACAAAAATCTTCAAAAGAAGAGGATATACACCAGGAACTAGCCCTAGAAGAGGAAGAAATGAGTCTGACCATATCGTGTAATGCATTGGCAGGAATTACCACTCCTAAAACTCTCAAGATAGAAGGACATATCAAGAAGAAAAAGATAATAGTG
Source organism: Pinus albicaulis (assembly GCA_034641835.2). Taxonomy (NCBI): domain Eukaryota; kingdom Viridiplantae; phylum Streptophyta; class Pinopsida; order Pinales; family Pinaceae; genus Pinus; species Pinus albicaulis. The sequence goes on along the minus strand of CM076575.1, from coordinate 1,511,731,886 downwards.
TTGATTGATTCAGGTAGCACCCATAATTTTATTCATTGTAAGGTAGCCAAGGAATTGAATTGCTTCCTATACCCAGCACCAAAATGTCAAGTGATGGTTGCAAATGGAGGAACTATAAATTTCTTTGGAAAATGCCATAATGTCAAGATAACCATGGGGGAATATGTATTGAATAGTCCAATTCTTTCCATTCCTATGGGAGGTGCTGATGTTGTACAAGGAGTATAATGGTTACAATCTTTGAGGATGGTAGCTTTTAATTTTCAAGAACTTTTCTTGAAATTTTTTTCAGAAAGAAAGCAAGTTGAATTATGGGGTATTGCAGGGAATTCGGGAAAGATAATAAGCTCTAATGTCATGACAAAGCTTCTAATGAAAGAACAACGAGGCGTAATTGCACAATTATGCTCACTAGAAGTTCCAACATCAAAATCATCTATTTCTGCAGATCTCCAAAAAGTCTTGGAAAATCATTCCAAGGTGTTTGAAACTCCCAAAGGACTCCCACCTATTCGTGATCATAATCATGCTATTCATTTGATTCCAGGAAGTGTTCCTCCAAACATCATGCCTTATAGATATCCTTATGTCCAAAAGAGTGAAATTGAACGTATGATTGCAGAAATGTTAGAGGAGGGTACAATTCAACCTAGTCAGAGTTCTTTCTCTGCTCCTGTAGAAGTGGTACACAATAAGGATGGATCATGGTGCATGTGTCCGGATTATAGGGAGCTTAATAAGCTCACAATTAAAGATAAATTTCCCATTCCTGTGATTGATGAATTTTTGGATGAATTACGTGGAGCAATTTATTTAACCAAGTTGGATCTTTGTTTAGGATACCATCAAATTAGAATGAAGACTAAAGATATTCAAAGAACAACATTTTGAACTCATGAGGTTCATTATGAATTTTTGGTCATGCCTTTTGGCCTTACCAATGGGCCTTCTACATTTCAAGGGTTAATGAATTCCATTTTCAAACTTAGAAAATTTGTGGTAGTATTTTTTGATGATATAATAATCTACAGTAGGTCTTGGAAGGATCATGTTCAACATTTTGACAGGGTGCTCAAACTATTGCAGGAGAAACAATTATATGCAAAAACATCCAAATTTTTCTTTGGAGTACAAGAGGTGGAATATCTGGGTCATATTGTATCTCACGAGGGTGTTAAGGTAGACCCTAACAAAATTAAAGCCATTAAGGAATAGAAATTCCCCACAACCACAAAGAAGTTGCGAGGATTTATTGGGTTAACATGGTATTATCACAATTTTGTAAAAAATTATGGGAGAATAGTAGCACCTCTAACAACATTTGGTATCGAAGATTTGGATTCTAGGGTTTTGCTGCCCCAAACAAGTCATCGTGGAATTTTTACTATAACTATTTTTATAAGAAGGTTCAAAATCTGAAAGTTTTAGAGGGCAAAGCCAAAATTATGAGGAATATCATCGCAAAATTTCAGAGCTTTTTTCGCAATATTTGTGGAGATATAATCTGTGGAAGTTAGGTCTTTTTGCAGACTCCTGAATTTAACCTAAACAGGTCATTGTGGTATTTTTGCTCTAACTTGAATTCTGTAAAGGTGCAGAAGATGAAATTTTTAGGGATAGAAGCTGAGATCTTCAGAATTATTTTCACAAAATTTCAAAGCTTGGTTCTCAATATTTTCAGATATATGGTCTACGAAAGGTAGGAATTTTTCAAGCTCTCGAATTTCATCTCAAAGAGGTGATCGTGGGAAAATATTCATAACTCTCTCTCTCTCTCTAAGCCTCGGATTGAAATTCTATAAAAAGTGACTGGAAGTACATGCACTATATTTTCCTGTCTATAAATTTCAGAGCCAAAGGAGCAAACAGTGACACATGGCAAGTCGTACAATTTTGCTCCACTTAACCAGTCTATAATTAGGTCATTATGGGAAATTGGACATAACTTTGCCTTGAAGATTCCAAATTACCTTAGACCTGTGGCATTCAAAAGAGGATTTAGAGTGATACCGTAGGGCCAAATTTTTGATATTGAAGTTCCGAAATCACAGAGATAATTCAGTTTCAATATCGAGCTCCTCAAAAGCAAGAAAAAAGTGTGTATTTGGTTTTTAAAATTGCATAACGTTTGTTTGAAAAAGAAGTTTGAAGTGATTCCAAAGGAATATTTTAGAATTTTATCAGTATTGGGTTATATAATGCCTCCAAAAGATAATTCCATACCCCTTAAACCCTCAAAAATCTATACTATGACGCATGAAGAGGAAGAATTGCAGTATGAGATATCAAAATTACGGTACCAAGTGCGACAAGTTTTGATCTTACAAAAAAAGATGACATAGATGGTTTAAAAGAAGAAACAGACGATAATTTGGATGGTTTGACGGTTCAAATAATAGCTAATATGGATGATAAATTAGTGGAAGATCAAATCAAGCATCAACAACAAGTTCTCCAACTCTCAAAGGATAACCTAACTTTGGTGTAGAATCTAATGAAACAACAAGAAGACCAACATCACATTGAAAGAAGTTATGAAGAAGTCACCAAAACAAGAACTATACAAGTACAATCAATTTCAGAGTATCTCAGCAAGTGGAAGAACTTTCCTGTAGAATATTCCACATGGGAGGATGAGAATTTTATACAGAAGCATCAAGAAATAATCAAGCATTGAGGACAACACTTGTTTGAAGGAGAGAGGCATGTTAAGCTGCTATATTAATAGTGTGGTCCCTTATTATGTTAGTGTATTCCCCCTTATTTTTATTGTTGTACCCCTATAACCCCCATATTGTTATTATTGTGCCCTTACATTATTATTGTTAGGTCGGTTAGGGTTACATTGTGGCCCCATGGACTCCTATATATAGAAAGGAGGATTTGTCATTTGTATCATCCAAGAATTGTTCATTTATGTAATGTATTGGAGGTTTCCCCCTTGAAGTGGTTGATGTCTAAGGCGTTGATATCTCTTTTCTTCTATTTTTGGAGCTAGTTTCACAACAACGGGAGGCTTAGATGGAACAAAAATTGCGCAGTGGTCCTTTGATTGGCTCAAGAAGGAGATGAATATTTCTCTAGTATCAGTATTACCAACTCTCACCAAGACTTTTGCGCTGAAAGGTGATGCTTCAGGTGCAAGGAGGTTATTCGATAGCCTTTGAGAGTCAAAAGGTACTTTCACATAGGAAGGTGTCTTCCATATATGGTAAGGGGTTGTTGACCATCATGCATGCATTGGCCAAACTCAGGAAATATTGGATGGGAAATAGCTTCCAAGTGAAGAGTGACCATCAAAATCTTCAACCTTTCCTTGGGGAGAAGCAGCTACAAGGGAGATAACAAAAGTGGTTAGCAGGATTCTGTCTTATGACTATGACACTGAACATGTCAAAGGGAGAAGCAATGAGGGACAAATGCCTTATCACAGAGGCGAGCAACACTAACATTGATGGTCGTGGATTTAGATTGGGAGTCCTAGTTGTTGGTGGTTTATTCCAAGAACCACTTCACATGTGAGGTACTTGATGGGAAGGTAATTGATGAGAGGTATAGAGTAATGGATGGAGTCATCTATTACAAGATCATATCTTCTTGACTAGAGATTCTAAGCTCAAGGAGAAAATTTTACATGCATCTCATGATTCACCCCTTTCCGACCACCAAGGTTTCATTAGAACATATCAGGCCATTAGGGAGCGATACTCATGGAAGGGTGTCAAGGAGGATGTGATGCAGCTTATCTGAAAGTGTGTAGGTTTCCTGAATAATGAGGAATACAACAACCAACCTACAAGGTTTTTACAGTCACTTCCTTTTCTGGGAGGGAGATGGAAGAGCCTTTCTATGGACTTCATCACCATTTTTATGATAGTGCATGTTAAGGATTGTATATTTATAATCATCGGTCAACTACAAAATATTTAAATTCCTTTGCCATTTATTTATAGTGCAATACTCCACAAGAGGGAAAGCCTCTCCTTTGACATCATGGTATTCCTAAAATCATAGTCAGTGATAGAGATAGCCACTTCTTGGATGGCTTTGGGCAGGTGTTGTTCTGTTTGGGGTGTACCAAGTTGACACTGTTAGGGTCCTATAAATATAGGATTCATAATTTTTGAATTGACTTTTATAGTCTTGTAAATATTTACATACCTTTCTTTCTGCAAGTTGTTTTCCCATATTTTAAAATAATAAAAAATGAAAAAAGAGGGTAAAAGTCCTAAAAAGAAAGATCAAAGGGCCTAGAAAAATACATATCCCAAAAGAAAAAGAGATAAAATAAGACCTAAAAGTGAGCAAGTGCAAATGCCACTACTTTTACTTTAAATGCAAGAATAATGATTATGTGCAAAGTGTCAATAAATTCCATAATCCATGATCAGATAAACAGCTTAATCTTAACTCTTCATGCTTTCAATTTCATGTTTTAGATAGTGAATAAAGATTTGTCAAACAGTTTAAACTTGACGAATCAGTAGATAGGTAGAGAATAATGAGGAGCCCAAAAGTTTAATCTGAGACCTTGGATGAAATAAGGTAGATATAGATAGTTTTATGCTTTGAAAGAAAATATTTTAAGGTTGCAAGCCTAAATTCACCTACAAAATGAAGAAAAAATGCTAGAAATAAAGATGGGTAGGTAGAAAGCAGTTAAGCAATCATGTAAATAAGACATCATCAGGAAAAATCACTAATTTCCCCTCCCCTATAGGTATTCAGTATTCTAATTTTCAGTCAAACAGGCTCAGAGCATGACTCTGACTTTTGTTGGGACCGGACCTAAGGCTCGATGATCGACTAGTTAAAAATATTGAGTTCTTATGTTAAACCTACACGTATCATCATTTTCCCTTCATTCGTAGATTAAAACCCCTTTTTTCCTAAGTAAAGACACATTCTTACTTAGTAAAGATAAACCCCAAATAATTAACTTCATCCTTTCAAAAGCAATGATAAAACCCTCAAATCACATTTATCCTAAGTATTAGTGATGTACATATAAATATGAGAAATGTTTTATTTTATACTTTAGTTAGAGATAATATGTGTTTTGTTTCCCTTTTTTATATTAAATTTTAACCCATTTTATTAAATCCATAAAATTACACCTACCCATAGATATTAATTCCCCTATAACTAAATAACCCCCCAAAACCCACTATTATAAAGTTTAAACCATAGTTAAATATTCCACGTGCATAAAATAAAAACCCCCGCTTATAAACCCTTTCGTCTAAACTTATCACTAATTAAATACCCCGCCCCTATAGTTTTTAAACTATTCAAAAGGTTTAAAAATATATAATACACCAGCTCCCGCATATGTTTTTTGAAAATTTTTTACAAATGTTTTAAATAGAAATACATTGTGTTACTCCCCCGCCTGTATTTTGTATAACCCATGGTTTTGAATCAAATAAATGACTATTGATAAAATTTAAAACCCCTCCGCCCATGTTAATAAAGACTGAAAGGCTTAAATCTTAGTAAAAACACACTTCATAAAGCTTTAAGTCCTTTTATCCCGTTGCGTAACACACCCGGTCCCACTACCCATATCCCGATGCAACTCCCAAATTAATCTCAACCCTTCGCTTTCAACTTCCAGATCCAACGATTCATATCCGATATTGCGCAGAATCGATGCACGATCACCCAACCACCAAATCTATGTGAAATGGATGGTTCCACTGTTCTCTCTCTCCTCCATGCAGAAAATTCCTACTGGATCGCATTCGATCCATCTTAAACCACTTGTTAGTGTCAGTCTAGTCATACTGCCATCAGTGATCAAAATTTCTCTTTTTCATTTGCATATTAAGAGTCCCATATCGATAAATTTCACCATTCCACTAGGTCATGGAGCCATTGATGGTAGTGATTTTTTCACCAGTTTTCCCTCATGTGAAACTTGTTGATTCTCCTCTCTATGGTTTTTAGTCATGAGCTACTTTTACATTGTGAGTCATGTTAGTAGGTCATAGGATGGGTCTCATTAGGTTATAGGATCTCACCATGGTCAAATTAATAATTCAAGTGTTGATAAATATCAGCAAGGTCATGAGGAAGTCAATAAACTCAAAGTCATAGCACCTGGGAAGATCAAAGAAATCTTTTATTTAGTTGGATGTAATTTTCACCTCAAAACCATGTTTTGAGGTGAAAACATGATACTTTTCTTTTTATTGTCATCTTTTATGTAATTTTATATCATCATATGTAATAAGTCACACTTCAGAAGCTGTTATCTCCACAAAGTTACTGCCCTACCCTTTCGAGTGGTTTTGCACAGCATTTTCAGTGTCAAATCATGTTCTAAGTATGTTCAGCGGAAGGAGCCCAGAAAGAGCCTTCCAACGGTATATTACACTCTCAAAACTAACTTCTGGATTGAAAATTTATGCCTAAGTGAACAAAAGTCCCCTATACCCTAAAACAATCCCTTTTCCCACCTTCCCCTCAAACTTTATATTATTAAAGTTTAATATTTTCTTTTATAAAACCCCTTTTTCCCCATCTGATGGAAAAAATGCATTAAAATCTTTTAAACATATATGCGATTTAATAACCACTTCCCCTCATGTCCCTTTAAACTTTATAATAACGTTTCAAAGTTTGTTATTATAAAATCTCGTTTCCCTTAATCTGATTAAACAAACCACTTCCCCTCCATACCTTTTAACTTTATAATAAAGTTTAAATTTTTATTATAACTCCTGCCAATCCACTTCCCTTCCCCTCCCTGATCGCAATCGCAACATTTAACATGTGCGTCCCGATGGGCCTTGTGTTCATGAAAACTCAGATCCAATTGAGTGCTCCCAATTGCATACACCCAATGAGATCCCGACCGTCGATCTGCCCATCCGATCGAACGGCCCATACTTCATCGGCGCTTTCGATCGATCCTCCCCGATTGACCCTTGTAAAAATTCCGATGCGATTGCATTGAATCTCGCCCAATTACACCTTCGTCGTTGATCGCCCCTTCCAATCTGATGGCCCATACTCCATCACTCTATTGCGATCCACAATTTCCTTTTGCACATTACATTTTGCCCCGCTCTCCTCCGATCTCCCGATGCCGATGAACCTTTGGGTGCCACCATTTAATATTCCACCCATTTATAATACAAAGGGCCTTTTCCCTTTGTACATTTCATCATGTTTTATAAAGGATCCCCCATCGCCTCTCCCCAATCGCATCGGCGAAGTTTTATTGTGTAATACGCCCGCCCCAAAGCTCCAATTCTGATTGCGATTTACACCCCGAGTCCCACCTTAAGGGCTCTCCGCTCTTTTCATATAAAAATTATCTTTTCCCTATGTAAAGTGCAAAGGTTCCTTTTATTTAGTTCTGAAGTGGATTTCTTTATTATATTATCGGACCTCTTTTACTCGCTCCTGCATTATATTACCCAATCGCATCGGGATTTTTACAACCTGTCCCAATATCCCTATTCCTCCGATCCCTGATTGCGATTGCACCATCGCATACCATGTTTTAATTACTCCATTCTATATTGTATCCCCTCTTCCCGTTGATTCCGATTGCAATTGCGATTTTGGACCCCACCTCCTTTCCCTTCCCTCTTTCTCATCTGAAATGGGTTTTTCCCATCATTAAAAGGAATTTTATTAAAAGTCAGTTTTCTTCAAAGAAATAATAGAAAGAAACAGTCAAAGGGACGAGAGCTAAAATGAGACAGAGATTTCTACAACAGCAAGAAAATAGGGATCTGCACTTCAGATTGCCTATTTTACATCCATCTAGTGTATCAGTGAATCTGCCCAAGTGGTCAAATGTATTTTTGTTCCTTATTTTCAGGGGCAAATTGTTGGTTCTCTTTTCTATGATCGAACTTCAGTTCGTAAGCTGGAAAACAACTCCTCTATTTCCGGATATGCTTTCCCACATTTCAGTCTATTTAATGTAATTGTAAATCATTTGTAAAGCAATCTGTAACTCAATAAGTAAGCGAATAGTGTGGAAATCAAGAACTCTCTGCACTCCATTATAACAGTTTTTGATAGGGAGTTAATAAAGAGATGTAGCTATGATTTTTGGGAATTGTTCTCTAATTTAGCATTTTTTCTCTCCTTTGTGTTCATATGTGAATTTTTATGTGTACCATTCATTCATAAAACATCTATGGTTGAATGTTTTCAAGATAGAAAGGTACAATCCATTTTTTATGCTCTGCCTTGGGAAATCATTCAATACCCTATGTTTTTCTTCTGTTTGAAAAGGATCCATCTCCCATGCCCTTTTTATCTCCTCACCATTATTTCCATTCCATCATTATTTAAACTTAATTGCTAAAATTTCCTACCTATCTTGCCCCACGAAATACCTTGTATCCTGATTTAATTCCCGAGTTTCAAACTATCCCATTTGTCCCACACATCCCTGAAAAATTCATTCATTTCATTTAAACCTTTTTCCCTATTAGTATACGTAACCTAAAATCATTCCAAAATTATACTTTGTTGAATATCTTTTCACGGAGAGAGCCCTCTCCTGACCTTGTAGTGCTACCTACAAGGATGAGCGTGGTTTAAAGGTTACCCTAATTTGCCCTTTTAGGCCTGAGGTCCAAATCAGGCGATAACACTTCTAGCAACTCCACTGGGGACTAATCTGACTGTCTGCGAGCACATATTCTCAACACTTGAACTGAACGTGTTTATTCTATTTTCAAAGCAAATCATAGTCAGGTCCTCTGCGAATGAAGAAAAGTGAAACCTCTATTTTAAGGTTAAACCCGGGTTGTACAAAACATGATGATTCTTTAGAATCTCTATAGTTGGACTTAAAGGCTTTGTTCTATTGCCAGCGGAGTAAATATTAGTGGTACCCAGCCAGTTTTTTAACGCAAGGAGTTAAAGTGTCAAACCACAGTGAAACCCGAGTAAAGTGTTGTTCATTTACTAGAAGCGGGTTTCGGGAAACCATACTGCCTTTTTTGCGCCGCTTTTGGCTCAGAGAGAAACCACACCAAAAAAATTGATCCAGTAATATAAGGGCATGTCATCTCCCAAATACCACCCATATTGCGCAAATTTCATGTGTTAACCCTCGGCCTTTGAAAAAATGCGAAATTGACGAGGATCGTTTAATCTGGAGAATGTTAGATCTGACGACAATCACGCAGTGAAGTGCACGAGCAATAATTCGAGGTATGATCCAGCAGTTTTACATTATTAAATTTTTATTTAATTTATGAAAAGGCGAAATATGGATGCGTGGGGCCCCATTGAATGAAATTTATGTTGCGTTGGTACAATAAATGTGTTTTACGATATAAGTTCAAAGTTGGTGGTTCTTAAAGAATCGGGCCATTGTTATAACATTTTTATATTACGACCGAAGTGACAAGGTTTTCTCAAGTATTTTTAATGTGTTCCCCTATATCACATTAAACTTTAAAATTTTCTTGAGAGATTTGAATATTATTGCAAGGCGAACATTTTTAATGCACTTTGGGAAGGGAATATAATTACAAGCCCTTATTCCAAAGTCATAATATATTTCTGGTATCAGAGCATTAAGACAGATCACCCCAATAATATTTTTCTTGTAAATTCCTAGACTCTGGAAGATTATGTTCAGAGTTTTCTTGGCTGAAAAAGAATTTTGTATAGTAGAAATTTAACCACACTGGCTTCAAGAAGATACACAAGGGCCAATCCAGATCCAAATCCTCCCCCTGTGTTTGAAAATCCTAATCTCATTCCAAGAATAGTCAGAAGACAAGAGGGATCACTAAGTCCTAGACCTATCTTCAGATCCCATACCTGGCCCAGTGAGTGGTTTTTTGTAGAAGATATTTCTTTTGATGAGAGTTTTGAGCTTTCTTTTTTTAGAAATAAGTCTGAAACTGCACCTGATGACACAGTTTTAGATCCAGAATTCCTTGTAGATATTGAAGTTCAAAGAGAAAATTCCTCAATTGATGACCACATTATGAATTCCCCTCAGTCATCTATCACAGTAACTAATATCCCTGAGCCTTCAGAGTCATCAGGAACATCATTTCCTCCTCCTAATTCATCAACATTCCCATCAGTCAATTCTCAACTTTCATCCCCCTTGAATCCTTGTGTTACAAACACTGTTTTAAATCCACCTAGAGTCATCGCTGCTCGGTATGCACCCCTGGTTTTGCCTCATAATTTGAATGATATGCGTGCTGACTATCAAAGTAAAATTCCTATCTCTGATGCCACTCAAAGCACCATAGCCCAGCAACATGTTGATAAGATGAATGACTTTTTTGATCTTCATGAGGTAGAGGTAGAGAATGTATCTACAAGGTTGTTTGTCCAAAGCTTTGGAGGTAAAGTCAGAAAGTGGTTCAGAGCCTTACCACTAGGCTCCATCTGCACTTTGTAGGAGTTACATACATAGTTCTTAGACCTGTGGGAGGTAAAGAAAAACCCACTCCAAATTTTGTCTAAGTATGAGAATATTAAAAGAAATGTGGGTGAAACTGTACAGGATTATTTTCGAAGATTCAATGTTGTATACAATGCTATTCTAGCTAACCTAAAACCTCCTGTGGGATTAGCCTTGCTCAAATTTCCAGATGGTTTCAATGCTGATATGTCATATCAGCTGTGAGAGAGAGATCCCACCACGCTTGAAGACATGTAGAAGATAGTTGTAAGTGTAGAAGCAAATCTACTAGCCAAAAGAGCACAGGCTAAAGCTAAAAAGAGAGTCACTGTGAAAGAAGAAGTGTCTCCTTCAGACAGTAAGATGGACACTTTGATCCGGATAGTCGAAAGGATGGTTGATCGGTTAACCATTTTGGATAGGCCTGAACCTCAAATCAAGAATCTGAATTTCAGAGGACAGCAGCCACAATTCAAAATTAAACAAAGAGAACAGAGAGCAGAGGACCAAGCAACACCACAGCAGTAGATCAAAACTCCATTGCAGCAGAATTATGTTCAAGGAATGGACACAGATGATGATGATCCTTTGATTGAAGCCAACCATTTCTTCACTGCCGATGGTGCATCCATCTTTCTCACAGAAGATGAGGAATATACAGCAACTGCAGACATTCAAAAAGACGAAGATTTCATTTTGGCCAATGACACAGTGTTAGAAGAAGAGTCCAGTGACTACCAAAGAGGGTACATGAATGCTTTATCGGCCTAACAAAAGCATTATTCTTTAAGGAACAGAGACGTTTCGATCAGTCCCATTTAGAAGAGAAAAGAGCTCCAAATGAAGAACAATTCTCAAGGCAAAGGGAAAGAGCAGGCCGATCCTTCCTCTAGCAAAACAACTTCAATGATTAACACTGCAATTGAAAAGAACTAGAAGAGTGTAGCAAAGGAGCAAGCAAAGAAGAAAGATACTCCCATTAAAGAGGTAGAAAAAGCTCCTTCTTTTAATTTATAAAATGAGATTTCTAAGCTAAAAGTGTTCATGCCCCTAACTGACTTGGTGAAAAATAGCACTTATAAACACCAGGTGTCTAGAATTTTGCAAATAGACTCTATATCAAATATGGTGAATGTAGAAGATGACTACCCTCAACTCATTCTTGTTCCAGCCATAGAAGATCAATCTGAAGAGAGTGAAGTCTCTCCCTTTTACCCGAGTCTTATATTAGATGAGTTAATCTTGCATAATGATATGTTGGACTCCGGAGCCTCACATAATTTGATGCCCAAATCCATTATGGAGAAGTTAGGACTTGATATTACCTGAAAATACATGATTTGTATTCTTTTGACTTAGGTTGGGTCCATTGTATTGGTCTTATCAAAGACTTGCTAGTATCATTAGATCAAATCCCAGCCAAGAATGTTTTAATGGACGTAGTTTTTGCCGATGTCCCACCATGGTTTGGAATGCTTCTATCTAGGTCTTGGGGTGAAAAACTTAAAGGAACCATGCAACTTGACTTCTCTTATGCCAACATTCCTGTGTTCAGTCAGTTGAGAAAACTATATAGGGAGAATAAAATGAAATATATGATCACTAGAAAAGAAAAGTCAATCAATCATCCTATTAATGCAGTTCACACAGATTTAGAGTCCTTTGTATTATATTCAGATGGTGGTTTGAATGATGTGAATGTTCAGTTGGTACAAGTAGATGACATGCCTGAAATTTCAGAGAATTTCAGGGAAGTCCTCAAACAGGAAAAAGATAAAGCAGCAAGCACTTCTGAGCCTCCTACCCGCCAGGAGTAAAAAGACAGTGAACAACAGAAGGATGCAGAAATTAGTCAAGATAAAGTAGAAAAAGGAGCAAAATTTCAGCATCTACAAGAAGAATAAGAAGGCCTATGGAGCATGGAATTTGATGGAGTTGTTGGTAAGGACAGAGCTGGTATTGGAATATGGATCCGGAGCCCTGTTTTCCAGCCTGAAAAGGTTCCTAGTAATGTTAGAGTATGTGCTTATAAGTTGGCTTTTGACTGCTCTAACAATGAAGCAGAGTATGAATCTTTGATTGCAGGTCTGAAAATTTTGAAGAAGTTAAATGCAAAGAGTATTTCTGTCTATGGATATTCAGAGCTGATAATCAAACAGGTTAAAGGAGAGTACGAAGCTAAACATCCACGATTCAGGGCATACAGAAATGCAGTCCTGGATATCTTGAAGACATTCCCTAAGTACACTTTGACATCAGTACCCAGAATGCAGAATATTATTGCTGATTCTCTTGCCACTACTACAAGTAACTTGAAAATTCCAATGAATTCTAGTAATAAGTTTGAGATTTATGTCAAACATAGGCCCGTTGTTCTGGACAATCTAAGATATTGGCAAGTGTTTTGGGATGACAATGAGATCAATGATTTTTTGCAGAGTGAAGTAAAATTCAAAGACACCCCCATAGAAGGTGAATGTGAGGTTGATGATCAAGAAATTGAAACAAATCAAATGAACATATTGCAGCTGAAAGACAATGTAATTCCTAGAGGTCTCATACCTTTAGAGGAGCTTTTTGATCAAGATGATGTTGCCAAGAAACCAAGCTTGGTGCCTACTGAGAAAGGAGTCGAAGATGTGAATCTTGGAACAGCTGATAAGCCCAAGTTTGTGAAGTTTTCAAAGGCATTGTCCCCTGAGGTAAAGGAAAAGTATGTTAAATTTCTTTCTAAATTTTCTGATGTGTTTGCATGACATTATTCAGATTTGAAGGTGTATGACAAAAACATAATTCATCATACTATTCCCATCAAGTCGGATCAGAAGCCATTTAGACAGAAGTTGATAAGAATCAATTTGAAGCTGCTTCCATCCATTGAAAAAGAGGTAAATATATTGTACAAAGTTGGCATCATAGTTCCAATTAGATTTTATGACTGGATTTAAAATTTGGTTCTGGTACGTAAGAAGAAGGGAGAGATAAGGTTGTGCATAGATTTTCAGAATTTGAATAAGGCATCATTAAAGGATAATTATCCACTTCTAAAGATGGACCATATTCTGCAGAGAGTAGTTGGAGCATCTAGGATGTTACTACTTGATGGCTACTTAGGCTACAATCAGATCTTGGTGCACCAGAAAGACCAAGACAAAAATACCTTCACAACACCTTGGGGAACCTTCCAGTATGCCAAAATGCCATTTAGACTGAAGAACACTGGAGCTACTTTCCAGCGAGCAATGGACATTTCTTTTGCCAATGAAAAATATGTTTTTCTTGTTGTTTATTTGGATGATCTGACAGTATTTTCTAGTTCTGATGATGAGCATTTGCACCATTTGAGGGTTGTGTTTCAGCGATGCAGAAAGTTTGGGATTTCTCTTAATCCAAAAAAGAGTCTCTTTGCCATGGATGAAGGAAAGTTGCTGGGGCATATCATCTCTAAAGATGGTATCTGTATTGATCCGTCTAGAGTAGAGGAAATTTAGCACATCGACCTTACATGGAGAAAAAAGGAGATTCAGGAATTTAATGGTAAGATGAACTTCTTGCACAAATTTATACCCAATTTTGGCTGAACATCTAAGAGAAATGAATAATATGTTGAATAAGGACAACACTGTCAAATGGAGCGAGGAGGCTATCACGTCATTTAATCTGGTAAAGTTTGCTCTATCCAATGCCCCAGTCTTGATTAGTCCTGATTATACTCAAGACTTCATAATATTTTCATTCGCATCAGAGCATACTATGGTTGTTGTTTTGATGCAAAAGAGAGATCAGGTTGAAAAGTTGATTTCCCTTTTCAGTAGGACTATTAGAGATGTTGCTTTGAGGTATAATATTATTGAGAAACAAGCATTGGCTCTTAGAAAGGCACTGAAGGATTTTAGGGTCTATCTTCTACATTCACATACAATAGCATATGTTCCTAATGCAGCAGTGAAGGATGTGTTGATGCAAACTGATCCAGAAGGTTGAAGAGGTAAATGGATAGCACTTATGTTGGAGTATGATTTGGATATCAAGCCCACAAAGTTGATCAAAGGACAAGGGTTGGCAAAGCTGATGGCCCAATCAAATCTGCATGCCCTGGATATAAACCTCATAACAGAAATGTCAGAAGATCAGGATGAAGGTTTTCTTATTCCAATTTCAGACATTTTTCTACAATCTCCATGGTATTCATATATTGTTTATGTCCTTCAACATCTTTCACCACCTCCAATAATGTCTAAAGGTAAAGGTAGATCACTGAAAATTAAGTCTACTAAATACTGTATTTGAAACAGTGCTCTTTATTGGAAAGATCCAGGAGGTGTTCTGCTCAATTGTTTGGTTGAAGAAGAAGCTCAGAAGGTAATGCATGACTTTCACAAAGGTGATTGTGGTGGTCATTTGTTTTGGAAAACTAAAGCTAACAAAGTGTTGAGAGCAGGATATTATTGGCCCACGTTATTTTCAGATTTGTATAAAGCAGTGATGAGTTGTCATGAATGTAAAATTTTCTAGGGGAAGAAGAAATTGCTTCCTCTTCCTTTGAAACCAGTTTCAGTAAACGCTCCATTTTAGCAGTGGGGACTTGATTTCATAGGAGAAATCCATCCCGCATCATTAGCACAACATCAATAGATATTGACAGGAACAGATTACTTTACTAAATGGATTGAGTTCGTCCCAGCAAAGTAGGAAACTGATACGGTAATTATTCAATTCTTAGAATCGAATATTTTATCTCATTTTGGCTACCCTCACAAAATTATAAAAGATAACGCAGCAGCATTCAAGTCCAAGAAGATGGTGGATTTCTGCGAAAAATACAATATTGTCCCAGGACATTCAACAGCGTACTACCCACGAGGCAACGGCCTGGCAGAATCATTGAACAAATCTTTGATAAATATAATCAAGAAAATGTTGGAGGCAAACAAAAGAAACTGGCATCGAAAACTCATCAATGCATTGTGTGTAGACAGAGTTAGTAGCAAGAAATCCATAGGTATGTCACCTTTTGAATTAGTTTATGGTACTGATGCTATCTTTCCTACATCTCTTATAGTTCCAGTCATGAGATTATTGCAAGAAGTTGGTAGTGAAGATGATGACAATCAACGAAGGATCAATCAGATGATCCACCTTCGGCAAACAAGAGAGGAAGTGTCACAGAACGCTATTCAGTTGCAGGAGAAGATAAAGAAGATATATGACCGAAAGACCAAGGAATAAAAGTTCCAGCTGGATGATGTGGTGTTGAGATGGGATGCAAGAAATGAGGACAAAGGGAAGCATGGTAAGTTTGACAACCTGTGGAAAGGACCATACAGGATTTCAGCATACAAGGGACATAATGCTTTCTTGCTTTCAGAAATGGATGGCCAAGATTTCCCTGGAGGAGCAGTGAATGGTAGGCTTTTGAAGCACTACCATTGTTGGAGATAGTGGATCAGAAACTATGTCACCATCACTGTATATACCATGTTATTTTTTGTCAGAGTTCAAGTACACAGTCATTGAATTTTGGGGCCCGAGGTGAAGGCCATAAAACTTGAATGATATGGGTATGGTTTGGTTTTTTTTTAGTTTTCAGTCTTAGTTTTGAGTCAGAGTCAGTCTGCATAGTGTCAGTTTTTAGTTTTTTTGACTCCATGCCCAATGGATAGGGCTACTTGGTCTATGGTGTTCTTGGCACCTCCAAGGAGCTATCATCCCCATTGGAGCCAATGTTAGTTTCAGTCTAGTGATACTGCCATTAGTGATCAAAATTTATCTTTTGCATTTGCATATTAGAAGTCCCATACCAATAAATTTCACCATTCTGCTAGGTCATGAATCCATTGATGGTAGTGATTTTTTCACCATTTTTCCCTCATGTGAAACTTGTTGATTCCCTTCTCTATGGTATTTAGTCATGAGCTACTTTCACTTTGTGAGTAATGTTAGTAGGTCATAGGATGGGTCTCATTAGGTTCTAGGATCTCACCATGGTCAAATTAATGAGTCAAGTGTTAATAAATATCAACAAGGTCATGAGGAAGTCAATAAACTCAAAGTCACAGCACCTGGGAAGATCAAAGAAATATTTTATTCAGTTGGATGTAATTTTCACCTCAAAACCATGTTTTGAGGTGAAAACATGATTCTTTTCTTTTATTATCATCTTTTATGTAATTTTATATCATCATATGTAATAAGTCACACTTCAAAAGCTGCTATCTCCACAAAGTTATCGCCCTGCCATTCAGAGTGGTTTTCCATAGCATTTTCAGTTTCAAATCATGTTCTAAGTATGTTCAACAGAAAGAGCCAGGAAAGAGCTTTCCCACGGTATATTTCACTCTCAAAACTGACTTCTAGATTGAAAATTTATGCCTAAGTGAAAAAAAGTCCCCTATACCCTAAAACAATCCCTTTTCCCACCTTCCCCTCAAAATTTATATTATTAAAGTTTAATATTTTCTTTTATAAAACAAATTTTTCCCCATCTGATGGAAAAATCACATTATTAAAATATTTTAAACATATATGCGATTTAATAACCACTTCCCCTCATGTCCCTTTAAACTTTATCATAACGTTTCAAAGTTTGTTATTATAAAATCCTATTTCCCTTAATCTGATTAAACAAACCACTTCCCCTCCATACCTTTTAACTTTATAATAAAGTTTAAAGTTTTATTATAACTCCCGCCAATCCACTTCCCTTCCCCTTCCCGATCGAAATCGCAACATTTAACATGTGTGTCCCGATGGGCCTTGTGTTCACGAAAACTCCGATCCGATTGAGCACTCCCGATTGCATACACTCGATGAGATCCCGACCATCAATCTGCCCATCCGATCGGACAGCCCATACTTCATCGTCACTTTCGATCGATCCTCACCGATTGACCCTTGTAAAAATTCCGATGCGATTGCATTGAATCCCGCCCGATTACACCTCCACCATCTATCACCCCTTCCAATCTGATGGCCCATACTCCATCGCTCTGTTGCGATTGGAGATTTCCTTTTGCTCATTACATTTTTCCCCGCTCTCCTCCGATCTCCCGATGCCGATGGACCTTCGAGTGCCACCATTTAATATTCCGCCCATTTATAATACAAAGGGCCTTTTCCCTTTGTACATTTCATCACGTTTTATAAAGGATCCACCATCGCCTCTCCCTAATTGCATCGACGAAGTTTTATTATGTAATACGCCGGCCCCAAAGCTCCAATTCCGATTGCGATTTACACCCCCGGGTCCCACCTTAAAGGCTCTCTACTCTTTTCATATAAAAATTATATTTTCCCTATGTAAGGCGCAAAGGTTCCTTTTATTTAGTTCTGAAGGGGATTTCTCTATTATATTATCGAACCTCTTTTACTCGCCCCTCCATTGTATTACCCAATCGCATCAGGATTTTTATGATCTGTCCCAATATCCCTATTCCTCGGATCCCCGATTGCAATTGCACCATCGCATACTATGTTTTAATTGCTCCATTCTATGTTGTATCCCCTCTTCCTATTGATTCCGATTGTGATTGCGATTTTGGACCCCACCTCCTTTCCCTTCCCTCTTTCTCCTCCGAAATGGGTTTTTCCCATCATTAAAAGGCATTTTATTAAAAGTCAGTTTTCTTCAAAGAAATAATAGAAAGAAACAGTCAAAGGGCCGAGAGCTAAAATGAGACAGAGATTTCTACACAACAGCAGGAAAATAGGGATCTGCACTTCAGATTGCCTATTTTACATCCATCCAGTGTATCATTGAATCTACCCAAGTGGTCAAACGTATTGTTGTTCCTTATTTTTAGGGGCAGATTGTTGGTTCTATTTTCTATGATCAGACTTCAGTTCTTGAGCTGGCAAACATATCCTCTTTTTTTGGATCTACCTTCCCACATTTCAGTCTATTTAATGTAATCATAAATCATTTGTAAAGCAATCTGTAACTCAGTAAGTAGGGGAATATTATGGAAATCAAGGAGAACGCTCTGCACTCCATTGTAACAGTTTTGGATAGGAATTTAATAAAGAGATGTAGCTCTGATTTGTGGGATCCATGTGGTATGAAATTTAGCATTTGTTCTCTCCTTTGTTTTCATATGTGAATTGTTATGTGTACCATTCATTAATAAAACATCTCTGGTTGAATGTTTTCAAGATGGAAAGGTAGAATCCATTTTTTATGCTCTACCTTGGGAAATCATTCAATACTCTGTGTTTTTCTTCTGTTTGAAAAGGATCCATCTCCCATGCCCTTTTCATCTCCTCACCAGTCTTTCCATTCCATCATTACTTAAAATTAATTGCTAAAATTTCATGCCTATCTTGCCCCACGAAATACCTTGTATCCTGATTTAATTCCCCAGTTTCAAACTGTCCCATTTGTCCCACACATCCCTAAAAAATTCATTCATTTCATTTAAACCTTTTTCCCTATTAGTATACCTAGCCTAAAATTAGTCCACAATTATACTTTGTTGAATATCTTTTCACAGAGAGAGCCCTCTCCTGGCCTTGTAGGGCTAGCTACAAGGCTAAGCATGGTTTAAAGGTTACCCTAATTTTCCTTTTTAGGCCTGAGGTCCAAATCACCTGATAAAACCACTTACCACTTATAACCAGTGTGATAACCGCCTATGGTTTTCTGCACCACGCTCCAAACCGCCTCTACTCTGATATGACATGCGTTCAATGCCGATACTATTTTAAGCCTAAAACATTATAAAAACTTCATATTGCATGTAGTTGAACCCATTTCTGCATTATTTATCCCTTTTCAAAGCTTTTCCGACTCAAAAATCGAGTGCCATTACACCATTTTCACACCCAAAGAACTTAAAATCCATTGAAATTGTTGCCAAGAACACTGGAAGCGTCCAATCAACCTTCAAAAAACCTTCAATATCCATTAGAAAAGCCTGTCCGACGCCTCAAAAACCATGTTTCAAGACCTAATACCTGCGAAAACAGGTATTCCTCAAGAAAGTAACCTTCTCGTCATCAAAAAGAGCTATTTCTATTAATATTGAACATTATGAAGCCTATTTCTCTACATAAAGACCTTAATTACCTTCAAATAGTGTATTTGTTGTAGAAACCCTTTGAAAGATTCAAATTATTTTACCAACGCTCAGAATCCCGAATTGTTACACTCAATTACTTAGTGCCAACAAAGTTAAACCTCCAAAGTCAAAATTAATTTCACAGGTCTTCCGAATTTATCAAAGCCATTATCCCTTCTTGTAGACCTTTGTTTCATTAGCAAATTGTTTGATTTTTTCAGGTCATTGGAAAAAGGAGAATTTGGATAAAATAATCTAAATACTAGTTAAATATATGTTTTACTCCAAGAACTTACAAGGAAATTAATTCAAAGGATTTTCCTTAAAAGATTCCAGGCATCAGAGTTAAAGAACAGTCATCCCATCAGAGATAAAAGATCATTTTAATGTAAAGATTAAACTAGGGCATTCATAATAGTCAGGGTAAAAGGAATAACTCATAGTAAAGGTTAAAGTTCAAAGTAAAGTAAGAATTCACAGTGACTGTGAAAATAAAATAGTCAAAGAGCATCAAAGTTAAAGTGTATCAGATGAAAGTCAGAGTGAAAGTCAAATCAGACAAAGTTACAGAGCAGTCAAGGTAAACAGTAAAAGTTAATACAGGTAGTAGATGGTAAATAAAGATGAAAATAATTAAAAATAAATAAATTTTATCCAAAGCGAAAGTAAAAACAGTTAAAAGAAAAGTAAGGTTAAAAGATGAAAACAAAGCAAGAAGGGACATTTTTGCAGAAATTTCATGTTTAAGTCATAGTTTTGCATAAACTATTGTGGAAAATCCAAGATGAATTTTGCAAATCTAAAGCAAGTTTATGTTACTAAGATGTACAACTACAAAAAAACTCTCTCACATTTCTAACAACCATTATGGGTTTCGAAATATTAAACAATATTTGAAAGCACTTTTTGCAGAAAATTATTGTTAAGTCATCAGTTTGCAGAGAATACTGTGGCCAATCAGAAATACCTCTTACAAAAATGAGGGAGGTTTTTCTTCCAAAGAGAACCATATACAGAAAACTATCTCACATTTCATACACGTATTTTATAATGAGATATACATGCACATATTTACAGCCTATTTTTCATACTGTGGAAAACTCTGTTTTACACATCATTTTGCAAAGCCTCTTGTGAACAGCTGGAGAGGAATTGTAAGGAAATGAGAGAGGTTTATCTTAAAAAAATATTGATCTAAAATAACCTCTTTCATTTTTTACATATCTATTTCGGTTTGGGAAATAAAAATGTATCATTGGACCCCAAGTTTTCAGAATTGCTGGAGCAGGATGCACAAAGAAAGGAGATAGTTAGTGACTTGGATGCCTCATCATTAATTAAGAGTTGAGATCAAATTCGAATTATCCTCTTTTTCATCACCTATCCATAAAAAATAGTGCCAATTAGATGCATTAGTTTTGAGTGTCCTTTACTTAAATTCTATTTATGTAAAACAGTTGGAGATATTTGTAAACCAATCTTGATATTTTTTCAAGATATTCTAGTTTAGAATTTGTATAAATACTTCACTCTTTGAGGTATATTGGTGGAATAAATTGGATGGAGATTACTATAGATATTTTTTTTTACTTGAAGGCTTTGGATTTTGATTTTTAGTAGCAGACTGGATCAACTATTTGGCATCATATTTCAGGATCCCTGTGATGAGCTATTTGGAGTGAAGTATTTTCTTCACTTGTCATTGTTTCTTTTCTTTGTTACATGCATCCATTTATGTTTATGATAAATATAAATGTATAACTAGGATTATTACTACAGGATATGTTAATAGCACCCTATTTTTAACTAGTATTCATTTCTTTCTTTTTTTCCGATTTCCAGTGTAGGGAACCCTTAATTGCTCCCTCTCCTGTTTGACCTCTATGTACTACTTCTCTTTTCCAGATCAAAGGATCCTTAAGTGCCATTTATCCCCATCATACCACCTCACAAAACAAATTTTCCAAGATCTCCAAGGGTTATCTATCTTCCCCTGAAGACATTTGACCTTTTAGGCCTTGATCCCAGTTTTGTTAGCTTGACTTAGACTCCATAGCCCAATGGAAAAGTAGATTTCCATCTATCTATCCCTCCAAGGAAAATATCCCACCAAATCCAACAAAACCAAATCAAAATTGCACTTTCATAGTTAGCTTAATATTCAAAAATTAAAACAAAGTTAAACTTTAAAGAGAGCGCCCTCTCTGAAACCTAGGAAGGTCAGATCCTAGAGTTTGAAGTAGGTGTGTGGTTACCTCAGTGAGTTCTCTCTTGAATCTGGAGAAATTACTGAGTGATAACATTACTGGCGACCATACTGGGGAAGACTAACATTTTCTTCAGAAATATTTTACAGGTTAAGATCTTATCTATGATGGTGGACAGTGATTATACATACAAAGGTTAAAATCATCCACCTGGCGACACGATTGTCCAAGATCCAAAACTTCAAAGTTCAGAAGAAACACCATAACCAAAAAAATCTATATTACAAATCATTAATGGTGATACAAGATGATAGGGTTTGTGGCAAACCTTTCATCTCATGATATTTTAAATGAATTCAGAGATGACTTATTAGAATTTCATCTTGATGAGGATTTTCTAAGAGCTGTCTTTCTTATATTGAAATCAAGAAAATGTTCTCCTAAACTTAAAATATATGTTCTTGAGTTAATTTCTGAAAAATATGAAAATGGAATTAAATTTTTGCATTCTCAAATTCAATCTTATAATTTCCGAGATCCTAAAGAAATCTTGGAAAATCTTCCTTCTCCAAAGCAAGAGGAAATTGTACTACCTTTTGAGTTGCAGATTGAGGATGATTATTCTTTCAAGCACAAGACTGAAGAAATATTTTCATGGTTTAATATTAAGAATACAAATAATCAATTGGTCATTGAAGGCCTAGAAGCACAAATCATACATTATACTTTTGATGATCCTATAGCAAATTATATGGAGACTATTTTTAGCTCAAGTCTGCAGACATGTTTTATCTATGAGGATCAAATATATTAGAAATTGCCATTACACATCATATCTTTGATTATGAAGACAAATGATCAAGTTATGCTTCCAATTTTGATGACAAGCAGTCAAATTATCCATTCATGTCGAAAACTAATTGACTAGCTTCATTGGCATTTTTGTATTACCTGATTCAATAAGATTATCAGTAGGAGTAGGTATATGAGTGCAAATAAGCTCAGAATTCTGAGCATGTTTTCAGTTTTTAGTTTTCAGCTAGTTTTATAAAAATTCATTAAGATTTGAAGCTAAGGAAAAAACCCTAAGATATTGATGATTCAGTAGTTTAGTTTGAAGGTTGAAACACCTTTTAGTCTCAGATCAGATTTCAGTCCGCAGAAAAAGGTGTAAATTTAGTTCAAGAGTTTCAGTCACAAAGATTTTATAACAACGAAAATGGATGTTTTGGATTGGCTCAAAGGATCAGGCTACTAGTCAACAGTGTTCTTTACATATCACAAGGAGATGTCATCCCCATGTGAAGCCGTCGTTAGCGTCCTATAAATATAGGATTCATAATTTTTGAATTGAATTTGATAGTCTTGTAAATATGTACATACCTTGATTTCTACAATTTGTTTTCCCATATTTGAAAATAATAAAAAATGAAAAAAGAGGGTAAAAGTCCTAAAAAGAGACATCAAAAGACTTAGAAAAATATATACCCAAAAAGAAAAGGAGATAAAATAAGACCTGAAAGTGAGCAAGTCCAAATGCCACTACTTTTACTTTAAATGCAAGAATAATGATTATGTGTAGAGTGTCAATAAGTGCCATAATCCATGATCAGTTAAGAATATTAATATTAACTCTTCATGCTTTCAATTTCATGTTTTAGATAGTGAATAAAGATTTTTCAAATGGTTTGAACTTGAAAAATAAGTAGATAGCTATAGAATAATGAGGAGCTCAATAGTTTAATCTAAGCCCTCGGATGAGATAAAGTAGATCTAGATAGTTTTATGCTTTGAAAGAAAATATTTTAAGGTTGCAAGCCTAAATGCACCTACAAAATGAAGAAAAAATGTTAGGAATAAAGTTTTTTAGGTAGAAAGCAGTTGAGCAATCATGTAAATAAGACATCATCGGGAAAAATCACTAATTTACCCTCCCCTATAGGTATTCAGTATTCTAAATTTTCAGTCAAACGGGCTCAGAGCATTTCTCTGATTTTTTTGGGACCGAACCCAAGGCTCGATGACTGTCTAGTTAAACATATTGAGTTCTTATGTTAAACCCACATTTATCATCATTTACCCTTCATTCATACATTAAAACCCATTTTTTCCTATGTAAAGACACATTCTTACTTAGTAAAGATAAACCCCAAATAATTAACTTCATCCTTTCAAAAGCATTCATAAAACCCTCAAATCACATTTATCCTAAGTATTAGTGAGGTACATATTAAAATGAGAAATTCTTTATTTTATACTTTACTTAGAGATAATATGTGCTTTGTTTCCCTTTTTCATATTAACTTTTAACCTCTTTTATTAAATCCCTAAAATTACACCTAATCGTAGGTACTAATTCCCCTATAACTAAATAACCCCCAAAAACCCACTATTATAAAGTTTAGACCATAGTTAAATATTCCACGTGCATAAAATAAAAACCCCCACCTATAAACCCTTTTGTATGAACTTATCATTAATTAAATACCCCGCCCCTATAGTTTTAAACTATTCAAAAGGTTTAAAACTATATAATACACTGGCTCCTGCATATGTTTTATTAAAACCTTTTACAAATGTTTTAAATAGAAATACATTGCGTTACTCCCCCGCCTGTATTTTGTATAACCCAAGGCTTTGAATCAACTGACTAACTATTGATAAAATTCAAAACGCCTCCACCCATATTAATAAAGTATAAAAGGCTTTAATTTTAGTAAAAACACACTTCATAAAGCTTTAAGTCCTTTTATCCCAACGCATAAGACACCTGGTCCAACTACTCTTATCCCGACGCAACTCCCGAGTTAATCTCGACCCTTCACTTTCAACATCCAAATCTGATGATTCATATCCGATATCACACAGAATAGATGCACGATCACCCAACCACCAAATATATGTGAAATGGATGGTTTCACTCTTCTCTCTCTCCTCCACATGGAAAATTCCTACTGGATCGCATTTGATCCATCCCAAACCACTTACCACTTATAACCAGTGCGATAACTGCCTATGGTATTTTGCCTCACGCTCCAAACCACCTCTTCTCTGATATGACATGCATTCAATGCAGATAATTTTTTAAGCCTAAAAAATTATAAAAAATTCATATTGCATGTAGTTGAACCCTTTTCTGCATTATCTGTCCTGTTTCAAATCTTTTTCGACTCAAAAATCGAGCGCCATTACACCATTTTCACACTCAAAGAACCTAAAAGCCATTGAAATTGTTGCGAAGAACACTGGAAGCATCCAATCGACCTTCAAAAAACCTTCAATAGCCATTATAAAAGCCTGTCTGATGCCTCGAAAACCCTGTTTCAAGACCTAATAGCTGCAAAAACAAGTATTCCTCAAGAAAGTAACCTTATCTTCATCAAAAAGAGCTATTTCTGTTAATATCGAACTTTGTGAAGCCTATTTCTCTATAGAAAGACCTTAATTACCTTAAAAGAGTGTATTTGTTGTAGAAACCATTTGAAAGATTAAAATTCTTTTACCAATGCTTAGATTCTAGAATTGTTACACTTAATTACTCAGTGCCAACAAAGTTAAACCTATAAAGTTAAAATTCATTTCACAGGTCTTCCCAATTTATCAAAGCCATTATCCCTTCTTGTAGACCTCTGTTTCATTAACAAATTCTTTGATTATTTTAGGTCATTCTCAAAAGGAGAATTTGGATAAAATAATCTAAATACTAGTTAAAGATATTTTTTACTCCAAGAACTTACAAGGAAATGAATTTAAAGGATTTTCCTTAAAATATTCCATGCATCAGAGTTAAAGAATAGTCATCCTGCAAAAGAGAAAAGAGTATTTTAATGTAAAGATTAAAACAGGGCATTCATAATAGTCAGGGTAAAAGGAAGAACTCATAGTAAAGGTTAAAGTTCAAAGTAAAGTAAAAATTCACAGTGACAGTGAAAATAAAACAGTCAAAGAGCATCAAAGTTAAAGTGTATTGGATGAAAGTCAGAGTGAAAGTCAAATCAGACAAAGTTATAGAGCAGTCAAGGTAAAAAGTAAATGTAAATATAGAGGCAGTAAATGGTAAATAAAGATGAAAATACTTTCAACAACAATGAATTTTATTGAAATTGAAAGTAAAAACAGTTAAAAGAACAATAAGGTTAAAAGATGAAAATAGAGCAAGAAGGGACATTTTTGCAGAAATTTCATGTTTAATTCATAGTTTTGCAGAAACTATTGTGGACAATCCAAGATGAATTTTGAAAAACTGAAGGAGGTTTATGTTCCTAATATGTCCAGCTACAAAAAAATCTCTCACTTTTCTAACAAACATTATGGGTTTGGAAATATTAAACAATATTTGAAAGCACTTTTTTCAGAAAAATCTTGTTAAGTCATTAGTTTGCAGAGAAGATTGTGGCCAATCAGATATACATCTTACAAAACTGAAGGAGGTTTTTGTTCCTAAGCGAACCATATAGAAAAACCTATCTCAAATTTTTCACAGGTATTATATAATGAGAGATACATGCACATATGTACATCCTATTGTTCAGACTGTGGAAAACTTTGTTTTACACATAATTTTATAGAGCATAGTGTGGTCAGCTGGAGAAGAACTTTAGGGAATAGAGAGAGTTTTATCTCGAAAACATATTTATATATAATAACCTCTTTCATTTTTTACAGATGTATTTCATATTTATAAATACAAAGGTATCATTGGACCCCAAGTTTTCAGAATTGTTGGAGCAGAATGCACAAAGAAAGAAGACAATTAGTGACTTGGATGCCTCGTCATCAACTAAGAGTTGAGATCAAATTTGAATTCTCCTCTTTGTCATCACCTATCCATGAAAAATAGTGCCAAATAGATGCATTAGTTTTGAGTGTCCTTTACTTAAGTTCTATTTATGTAAAATAGTTGGAGATATTTATAAACCAATCTTGATATTTTTTCAAGATATTCTAGTTTAGAATTTGTATAAATACTTCACTCTTTGAAGTATTTTGGTGGAATAAAATAGATGGATATTATTATAGATATTTTGTTGAATTGAAGGCTTTGGATTTCGATTTTGAGTAGTATACTGGATCAAATATTTGGCATCATACTTCAGGATCCCTATGATGAGATATTTGGAGTGAAGTATTTTCTTCACTTGTCATTGTTTCTTTTCTCTATTACATGCATCCATTTATGTTTATGCTAAATCTGAATGTATAACTAGGAGTATTACTATAGGATATGTTAATAGCACCCAATTTTTAACTAGTTATCATTTCTTTGTTTTCTTCTAATTTCCGATGTAGGGAACCCTTAATTGCTCCCTCTCCCATTTGACCTCTATCTACTACTTCCCTTTTCCAGATCAAAGGATCCTAAAGTGCCCTTTATCTCGATCATATCATCTCACAAAACTAATTTCCCAAGACCTCCAAGGGTTATATATCTTGAGATGAAAACATTTGACCTTTTAGGCCTTGATCCCAGTTCTGTTAGCTTGACTTAGACTCCATAGCCCAATGGACAAGTAGATTTCCCTATATCTATCCCTCCAAGTGATATTTTCCCACCAAATCCAACAAAACCAAACCAAAATTGCACTTTCATAGCTAGCCTAATATTCAAAAATTAAAACAAAGTTAAACTTTAAAGAGAGAGCCCTCTTTGAACCCTAGGAAGGTTGGATCCTAGAGTTTGAAGTAGGTTTGTGGTTACCTCGGTGAGTTATCTCTTGAACCCGGAGAAATTACTGAGTGATAATAGACACCAAGTATCATTTATTACCCCCAAGTAGATGGGGAGATAGAGGAAGTGAACAAGTGGTTTGGAAGCTACTTTCCAAACTATGTTCTAGGGCAGCAAGGAGCAGAGCTGCACTGGTTCCACTAGAGGGACTGTTGTTACCATCTTAAAATATATATGGCAATTAGTGTGTCTCCATTTTTGGTTTCATATGGATATAATTCTCTATCAGTTTTTGATAGGATGGTTGGAGTAAGAAAGGCTCCTAGAATACAAGATTAGGTACAAGAGAGTCAGGATCTATTCTGGTCTCTTAAGGACCTCATTACTACAACCCAAGATCATCATAAGTTATGTACAAGTCATGGGTTGGTAGAGAGACATATTGGGATGGAAATTGTGGTCTATCTCCATTTTTAGTGATAAAAACCATCTACATTGAAGAAGAAGGGGACTTAGAGGCTTCTTTGTGAGCCACACAATATTATCCATATTTTTGAGGGAGTAGCATATGGGTTGGAGCTCCCCGTTGGGAGTAAGATCCCCAACATTTTTCCTATATCATGCCTAAAAAAAACTATTGGATAGCATGTAGTTGCCATCATGGAAATCCCACCTCTTTATAATGTGATTCATTTGGCTTTATCACCAAAGGCTAACTTGCACATTTGGGAGGGGAAACTAAGGAACAGGTTGATTGCTTGATATATGATACATTGGAGGAATCTACTGGATGAGGATGCTACATCGGGAGGAGAGAATATTTTGCAGCATGCATCCTTACAGTTGCTTTAGGACAAGCAACATTTGGGTGGGGGGGACTATAATATTCCTAATTAGATTTTAGCTAGTTGGAATATTAAAATTTATTTTTGTTAATAATATAGGTGAATAAGAGGGTAGGGGGACCCATAAATCTCCTTAGTAGGAATAAAACCACTTATAGTGTGAAAGTGGATCAGTGTACCTAGTCAAATAAAGAACTCCTTGGTGTGAATGGAGGTCAATGCATGTGGATGGGTTCAATATTGACTAAATAAACAACTTATTCATGGAGGTAGTGGAGAGATATTAGAGGACAACGCAGTCATAAAGGGAGGGTGTCTCCATGGGAGTAGCATATTTAATGAGTGGGACCAAGGGGGAGGAGGCTCTCAAAACATATAATGAATGGGATGGAAACCATGGAAGGCATTCTGAATATTTTTTATGTTTGGTATTTTATGACTTTCTGCACACTTCAGTTGTTTAGTGGACTCTGCTGTGCTATTTAGCACAAGGGTATTTCCGGGAAGAAATCCCACACTCATCCTTAGGGGACTTTGAGTGCCCACTCAAGAGAGATTCCTTTGAACTTCATTCCATAATCGAGCATTAGAACAATCTTCATCCATCTTCAGTAGCACAATTTCATTCAAGAATTGCACAATTCAGGAGGGAATTTGCAGTTGAGGGTTGAGAACCCAAGTTATTGAGCTTGTTTCCATTGAGGGGAGAAGCCCTTCATCTAGAAAGATAGTGGGGAGGAGTATCAGATATTTTCTTATCATATCAGCCACCTGCCAACAATTATTCAGTTGTAGATCATCCCTAAGGATGCATTTTTCATATTGTGTATTTCCGAAAACCCTTTCTGGGTTGTCTTGGAATTTTTCCCAACATTTTCTGAGCACTATATCAGCAGATCCCTGTATTTTTAGTTTTCGAATACAGTTATTCTCAATATCACTATGCATTCATGGCCTTTCTGTATTTTGAGTAGGAGCAGTATTTCATCTTTTGGTGTAGTGGGTCATTTGAGGCTTGTTTTGCCCAGCTTGAGTGTCTTTTTCCTCAAGATATTCTACTCATTTTTTTGCTATGATATCTAATAAAATGGCTCTATGATCTGCTCGTGTTTTTATGTATTGATATTTATTGCAATTTCCAGTTTTATGTTCAATATTCTTGTTTTTCCTAATTTGGAATATTACATGTTCTTTTACAAGTATTTTAATGTAATTAACCTACTATGAAAGCAACACTAAATTACATGTTTTATATACAAATATTCAAAACAACTTTCTATATTCAATTACAAAAATTGTTAAAAGATAAGCAAGTAACAACAACGAAATATAATTAATATTTGTTCATGTTGTTGTATGTGTTCATGTCCATTGGATTTTGAATAGATAGACATCAATATTTTAAGTAATGGGGTAGCAATCTAAGTGAGCTTGATTGTGGGAAAAACCTCATAGTTAAGCGCGCTTGAGCCAAAGGAGTTCTTGGATGGGTGACCTCCTGGGAAGTCTTGGTTACTGGGTGCAAGCCCTAGAATTTATGACTGACGCTATGTGATTCATTTCGCTAGTTTCAATCCCACTTGCTCAAACATGTGAGCATCACCCGATGCAATGAGTCCTAAGTGGACTATTTAAAAATCATGAGAAATTAGTCAGTTATGACTACCTCTCATGTAAATGGTCATAGATAAATGACTTACTTAACGCAGTTGAATCCCAAAAATGATATATAAGACTTCAATATTCTTAAGGCATATTGTACCATCCATTATTCATTTTCTGCAACATTCTGAACATGGTGACCAAGCTTATCCCCTCACCATTCCAACTCTTGTTGTTTCTTCTCTAGTTCCTTGTAATATTGTGTAAACATGATGGTGGATTGGCCATCACAATATATCTCCAGGAACCATGGTCACATCATGATGCATTGTCTCAAAAGGGTGTCCAGTAATTGGATCAAGTCAAGGTGGACCACGTTATGTACATGAAAGAATGACAACCACAATAAACATTAATACTTCTTCTCCTTCAATACATTGTTTCCATTAAAGTCCACTAGATTTCAATTAAAAAAACCTCAATATTCCTACTATTAATATAAGACGTATTTTACTATCCATTATTCTTTTTTTGCACCATTTTGAAGATGGAAACCAAGCTCATCACCCCATTGTTCCAACTCCTGCTGCTACTTATCTAGATATTTGTAATATTGTGTAAAGAGGATGATGGATTAACCATCACACTTCAGAGAAGAAAACAACCTTTGTAGGTGGGATTTCATGTGTAAGAGGAATATTGCAAGTAACGAAGAATGTGAAGTAAATAGTTTTTAAATACTGAAAAATATTTAATAAAAAATAGATTTAATTTTATTAAAAATGTATTGGAAAGCATTTAATAAACATATTTTGGTATCTCATGAAAATAGATCCATAACACAAATCTTCCTAAATACCCAAGAAAATTTAATCTTTACAAATGAGGAGGATCACACTCATGTTGTAAATCAAACCTGCAGAATGGTGGATGGAGAACCCAAAAGCATGAGGAGATTGATATGTAGTAATGAAGGGCTCTCTAGGAGCTTTGCATAAATAGTAAAGACAAATTTTTCTAGCTTAAAAGCATTACTATCTCCATGGATATAATTTATCTATAATTGTTTCAATACCTAAATGCAATGATAATATTTAAACCATGAAGGTTTCAATGAAATTCATAAACGCAAAATTCATAGACGTTATCAATGGAGTGATCGAAGCATTAGCTGAATGCCTTGCAGGTTTGTCGACTAAAGCCCAAACTATTCTTCTTTTTCATATAATATTTAAAATTTTTGCGCTAGTAGTTTCCAAGGAGCACAATACGTTCAATATCCACTTCTAAAACACTGTTGTTGACAATTGACAAGCAATATGTCTGAGAAACCCAATGGAAATTATTCTCATACGATGGTACCATGTCTAATGCACCCTTGGAATGGAATGAAAACTCAATGAGCTCAATATTATGCACACCAGAGACATTGTAACATAATCCATAGCCATTTATGGCTTATTTCTCCGTTATTCTATATCCAATCTATCAAGTAAACAAGCCTACAATATGGTTATAGATTGCATCAGGAAAGAGAGTGACAGAAGCACTAAAATATATTATGGTTCAACCATTCCCTCTGTTGTCAAATCTCAATACCTATAATGGAACCCTCAAGCGCTTTCTACCAATACTGATACCTCAGAGATCAATGTAATATATAGTAAATGTTATATGTAAATGAAGGTTCTCTGTAAATACTGATAGCTCTGAGACGAATTTAATATATATTATATGTTATATGGAAATGAAGGTTCTCTGTAATTAATTAGAAAGGGAGTGTAGTTCAAAGATATATCCTTTAGGACTGCATTGTCACCCACCATCATCCTGGTCCTCTTGTTCTTATTTTCAAATAACTAGTGCTTCTGAAGGAAATACACAAATCTATAGCCAATAAGGGGACTGAGATGGAAAGGCATATATAGTGCTCCTCTACCGAATCTTGAAATTCCAGAAACGATTATTGAATCCACTGAACATCAGACTTCGAAGTTATGTGCACTCTCCTTCTAGTTTGATTCGCGGAGGTTTTACAAATGGTAGACAACCTAAAGGTGGAAGTTTTATTTTATGAGAATCATATGCATAAATCAAGATTGAATGGCTGCACAAATCAAGATTAGGTATGTTTCATTTTTAACAGTTTATAATCTGATAGCAAACCATTGTTTAATCATCTAACAGTGGATTTGACGGTCAACAATAGTATAGAGAGGCAGCTAGGGGATTTGTTTTCAAAGAGGAACACCTTATGATGTAATTAAAAATTATGAGTTAGTTGTTCTGTGAGGAAAGTATATTTACAAGTTAGATGTTACATTATAATTTATAAAATACAATTAAATTAGATTGAATAAATATTTAAAAAGAAAATTACTAGAAACTATTTAATCTAATTAGAAATAAAATTACTTATAAAAATATAAAACAATTTTAATAAAAAATATAGTACTCAAGGTACACTTTTATGTAGATGGATTATTTTTAATAAAAAATGTATTATTTATATAGTAATATTCATATAGGTGGTGATATAATATTTTTTAGAATAACCCATACAATAAACCATGTAATTATTTTTAAAAGTGGGGGATATAAAGTGTGACTAATTAAAAATTAATACATAGTTTATAACATGAATTGTATAAAATGCACATTACCATACTATAATCCACTCTCCAACCCCTTGCTCCCATAGGGTTTTTTTCATTTTTTTGTGTAGCTTTAGTTGTGGGACGAAGCTCTTGACCTCTTAATACAACATAGTAATTGGAAATCGACACTCCATCAACCTGTTTATCCCATATTTTTTCTCCCACTCAAAGATAACCTTGTCTCCTAAAACAAATTAGATAGAGAGCACCTCAAAGGCTGAAACAGGGTGATCCCATGATCCTAATACATCAATAGGTTAATCAATCTAGAATCACAACCTAGGATGTTATCTACCAAAGGTTGTGACTAAACTAAAATATGAATTAAAATTTACCTGCATTAGATAATATATTCAGTTTATGCACAATCATGCCCTCATTGAAAATTTCATGGGAATCCAACCCACTCAACAAACCTTGATTTGGTGGATCCAAAAAAAACAGAATCCTAAAGGTCAGATCTATCTTCAATTAGGAGCAAAGCGTTTCTTTACAGTGATATTTTCTAATCTAGAAGAAAAAAATAACATTTTTAAGAACATGTATTATTTTCTCAACTTTGCTAGTCTTTACCTTTTATTCAGCACATTAGTCGAGAAAAGGAGGAATTTCTTGTGGCTCCAATTTAGGTCTAAGATTTTACCTCTTCAAAATAATTATTGGAAGAAGAAACTCTCAAAGGAATAGGAAATATTGTATGTCATTTTGTGCGAGTTCATGAAGCCACTAAGAAAGGAAGGAACAACTCCTATTCCTGGACTTGTGTGTACATGAATATTTTATCAACTCCTTCCTACCTCTATTGATATATCTTATTAGCATGAGTATATGTGGAAGAAATCCCTTGACTATGAGCATATTCCATTTAGATGAAAAAAATGTCATGAATATGGGTATTTATTTAGGGATTTCCATCTCAATATCAATGTATCATCCCCCAACCCCCTTCTCAAAATGATTTTTATGGATTTAAAAAAAACTCTTCTAAGCATCCCAACTCTCATCCTCAAGCGAGCAACTTCAACCAAAGGTATTAAAGCCTATAATAGTTTTGAAACAAAATCTTCCCATGAAGACTCCTAAATTGAAAGTTACAAGTAGATTGATATAGTGGATGTTGTAAATGAATCCCTTTAGCAATTTTAGTCTAATTATGCCATGGAAAAAAATAAATAAATGAAGAAGCCTCTGTTAGATCTGGTAGGACGATATATAGGCTCAATTTTCAATCAATGTTTTTGTTTACTATTTAAATCATGTACTTATTATGCATGTTAATGGTAAAGGCTTCATCACCATTTATTTCTAAATCTATTATTAAACCAAAAAAGTTACCACTTCAGTACTAACAGTAATAAGGAAACTAAGATTTGATTATATCAATTTTAAAGTGCACATGACCACTAACACGTTGCATTATCAAGTGGCATGGAGAACAAGAGTTACTTATGAGAACATGGGGTTAAAACATATGATTCTAGAAGATGGAGTTACATCTAGGCCTAAAATTAGAAAAAGGTATGCAACATTTGGATGTAGGTGATTCTTTAGTTCTATTTCTAAAACTTAGTCGATTTTATAGTGTATTTGATAATTATGGTAAAGAATATAATGAATGGAAATGATGATCTACCTAGGCTCTAGGAAAATCATAATCCTTATGGTTCTCTTTGATTTTGAGGCTCATAAGCTCAAAGAAAATTATTTCCCCCATTACGACTTGACCACCAATCTGGTGCCAATTTTTTGTTAGTATTAGTTTGGATTTACATTGATATCTTCTTTCTTATGCGAAATTGGTATAGTATATGGGAAAATCTATATTTCAACAACTTTCCAAACTTTTCATGTGTAATTATTTCGATTTGTACATGGGAATTTATAGTAACTAATTCCCCTCTAAAACTAATATATTATCATTGTAAGTTAAATCACCTTGGAAGGGATAGAAAGCTTCTTCTTAAATCCAATGGTTTACCTTTAATTTTGGGTACTGATTTATGGAAAATTGCATAGCCAATATTTGATTGATGAAATCAATATTCTTTGTAATGAAAACTTCCTCCACCCCTAGACAGGACCAAAGTTGAAGGATATCATGCTTAATTAGTGGATTAGTAAACATATTAGTGACTTGATCTATTGAATGATAAAATGTGTGAGTCAAGAACTTGATCATGAAGAAGTTTTCATGTGTAGTTCTTATGGACCTTAATGTGTTTGGCATGTTTGTGCTTGATTGGATTGTGTGTAAAGTGTATAGACCTCTAATTATCACACCAGATATGTGTAGGATTATCCTAACCAAAAGAAAACCCTATGGACAATTAATCAATCCAAAAAACTTCTTGACCTACATTGACAATTCCTTAGTGTTCTTCCTCTATAAAACAAAGAATCATTTCTTATTTATTTTTTTTCAACCAAGTGACAAGACCTAAACCAAAGTTTTAGATTATAACCAATGTAGAAATCCAATCTTCAACGCCATCTACCTAATATGAATATTTTAAATGTTGATTTTTCAAGTGCAATAGATACAAACACAACATTTCTGAAAACTAATAATTACTTATAATGATGTTGATCTTCTTTTAACTTTTCAATTATATCATTAAGAAATTATACTTCAGAAATTCAACCATATAAAAATACTGGAACAATAGAGATCACAATGAATAAAGAGAGCACAAAATTTACCCTAGGAAAGCCCAATAAGGGGGAAAACACAACAACCTTTTCAATAGAGAAATTATTCTTCTCAACAAGAGACACACCTAGACCTTCAGTCCAAAAATACGTCAAACTTACCTTCAAAAAATATCTCACCAAACTTGGTCAACACACTCCAAGTCAAGCTTGCAATATGATTCAACAAGTCTTCTTTTTTATCTTCCCTAGGCCAAAGTACGGTGTCCCAGAAACTACCCAAAATTTCATAATTTCGGCCCTGCAACTGCAACTGCCCAGAATTTGACGCAAATAGGAGAGAGATAAGACTTTCACATGTGCGATCTATATAGAGATAATATATGTGTTGGTCTATCTTTTTGTTCCCCCTCATCCTTCATGTCCTTTGCTTCGATGCTGAGAGGATTCTTGCTTGAGAGAGATTGAATATCTTCCTTGTGAAAGAGGTCTAACTGTTTTTATATAGTGTTCTACTAGGTTGAATGGGTGTGTATTTTTCTTGGGCTGATTTTACATGGAGGGATGTCGACTTGAATATTTTGGAGCAAAAACTTTAATTTTGAGAATTCATGTTTTCTTCTTTTAAAAATTCCAAATGGACTTGAAAAATAAATTAAATTTTCTGTAGACTCTAGCATTAAGAACATGATTTACAATAATCGATTTAAATACATGAAGGGATAAACTATACAT
Organism: Pinus albicaulis; assembly: GCA_034641835.2. Lineage (NCBI taxonomy): Eukaryota > Viridiplantae > Streptophyta > Pinopsida > Pinales > Pinaceae > Pinus > Pinus albicaulis. The sequence continues at coordinate 1,511,696,059 of CM076575.1, read as the reverse complement.
TATGAATATTGACCATAACTACAAAATTCAACACTCCCTCTTAACTAGGGAGGTATTCAAAATGATTGTATTAGATTTTCTCAAGCTAAAAAATTTCTCTATGAAAGGGTTATAACATATCATCATCAACCTTTTCAACATCTCTGACATAAGGTAAATTGTCAGAATCATCTATTCAACACCTCTAACATCAACATCAACTACTTTCCATAACTATACAGAACCACCAACCCATAATCTTAGTTGATACTCCTGATAGATGGCATAACATTTAGCATGAACTACTCATCATACATATGGTTAGTACCACTAGCCCATAATATTGGTCGTTACTCCTAACCTAGACTTTCCTGGTTCACCATTGTAGTCAATATCTTTCACTCATGGTGAAAATCCAAAGGTCACACTCTACATGAGCAACTAAGCCTTATAATAAATGATCTCCTCATCCAATATGGAGAGTTTGAGACTGATGTTGAAAGCCACACACTCAACTCAGTGATCTTGAGTTTCCACGACCATTATATCAAATTGGTCAACGTCTTTGACACAAGGAGAATGACTATAATCTATTGGACCATTCTCTCCAACTACTCAACATCTTTGACACAGGGAGAATGATTTCCCATGATGTTATCCTATCAACACTCTCTCAACAAGAGGGGTATGTAAGTATGAATATTTATAGAAATTGTGCCAAAAATCCCTAGTTTAGCTATTAGTTACAAATAACCCTAACAACCCAAAAATGAAGTAAATTATGTAGGCTTCAACTTACAATTTCGGATCTGCAAAAATTGATTATACAAAAAAATGAAAAAACTTGAACACCTAAAAATGCAAAAAGAAAACCACACAATGTTACCCAATGGAAATGAAATGTTTTTTATTATATTAAAAGGAATATTACACTTGATGGAGAACAATGTATACTTAGGTCTAGAGTATCGCCCTTCATGGGATGGGTTCTTTTATTTCTTTCCCTTCAACAATATGTCTCTCTTTCTCTAAATGTCGTGAGAAAAAGTGGAGTGAATGGATGAAATCAAAATGGGAGCTCAAATGATGTAGGATGATATTTTTGATGACGAAATGGTCATGTGTATAGAATGAGGAAAATCGTCTCCTATGTATAATAAACTGCTAGGATAGATCTAGATCTAGAGAAATAACAAAACATTATTATACTAGATCAATATATAGCCATTAGGAATACTTTATTATATTTAAGAGGGAAATATTCTTGAAATGATCAAAAATCTCTATTTACTACACTACTTCAAAAAACAATGACTTATTGAGTTAATCAAGAAAATTGGTTAATGTAATTAACAAATAAAAAAATATTTATTAATTACTTTAAGGAGATATAGTCAAAGTGAGTTAGATATAATTACTAAATAATGATTTAATAATATTTTTTTGTAAGTTTGGTAGGTCCTTTCTTTTTCATTAATTTCAGAGAGGCAAGTTACATCCACATGCAAATAGTTAGGTGGCCTCAACTTGACCAGAGGGAAAATAATTTTTTTGGTCACCTAATAGCGTGATAAGACATCTAGAGACAAAAAATAATAATTCTATCCATCCAAGCCAAATATGTTTGATTTTCTTTAAACTGCCCACACTCTATATACCTGAAAACATAACTAATAACATACTGAAATTTAAATTTTTTCTCATACAGAAAAGGAAAATCTAAGGAAAGAACTAACAAAATAGTCATCATCATCAACATATTCCACCAGATTCAGGTCCTTAGAACTGGAACTTGGAAGCTTTTTATGTGGAATGTATGGAATATGCTCCTTAATAGATCGCAACTTGCCATTATTCTTTTGTAATTGGAATTGGTGTTTTTGAAACTCCTTACTATAATATAGAAAAGTTTGAGCTGTTGTGACCACTCCTGCAAAAATATCCTCCAAGGCTTTCGCCAGAATTCTTTTCATCGAACTGTACAAGAACAAATTTTGCTTAAACTTAGTGGTTCAACCTCAGGTATGCCCTGAATCCAGTACTAGGACACACTAGTCTTCCACATCAATTTTTGTCATTCTTGCCTATTTATTGAGGTCCTCTTCCCACTCTTTCATTAGCTGGTGAGCCTCTTCTAAGGTTCCTTCATGATATGTCATGGTTGCATCATTTATGATTCTTTAGACCATTTTTCAATCTGAGTTGTGCCCTCAGAGGAGCTGGGTTGGATGGGTGCCGATGACACCATAGTAATTTTTCCACAACCCCTCGAGCTTGGGCCACCTTCACCTTTCGTTGCGGCTAAGAGCACCATCCTCATATACCTACAATTTCCTATATAAACTAAAACCAAACCTTTAACCAGATATGTAGGCATCCAAAACCTAGAAGCGTCTGACTTGTATGGGAAGCTACCGAGCTGTGAATTTGTTAGAGGACATAAGTGAGCCAAAGACTGCTGGAATGAAACCTAAAGTGTCATGCAATACCTCATACAAATATCACTTCCATTACAAACAAAAAAACAGAGATACATTGACAAAATTAAACCATCAGGATACCGGGTCCTCTCAAGGATTCAACAGGAATTCTTACATACTGATGCAGCCTCTTGATAAAGCACTAAGGGAAATGTAACTAGACCATAGAACCATAGACATAGAAACAGACCTGGAATATGGGGTGGAATATAAATACATAGATATAGCCAAGGAAAAGACCACCAATAGAATAACCCCATTCGGGATAGTAAGATGTCGAAGATTACAAACACAGAGAGACCAGGAAGACATAAGAATAGCTTCGAATTCGATGTATACACATACATTTTCACATAACCCATCCTCCTTTGCGGGCCCAATGAATCAAAGCCAGACAAACCAAAGGCCAACAAATAATAAGACCAATGCATGGGAAAACTGTAAAAAGAGCTCATACCTATTTACGAGCGCGAGGAGAAGATGAGACTAGAGCCACATTCAGATACCCCTTGTGATTTTCGCCTGTGCCAAACCTCAGAGTCAAGCACCCAAACAACATGATCAAAAATTCACTCCTACCAGAAAAATTCCAAACTCACAACCAAAAATTTTGAAAATAGTCAGAGCACTAAAGACTGCCACCTTCCACGATGGTAATAACTCTTCACGTGCATAGATCCACTGCTCCATACTCCTTGATCACGTGGAGGATGGCAAGGAAAATCCTATAGAAATATCCCATGAATCACCTATTATGAAGATGCTTGCCAACTCACACCTTGGTCACGGGAAATAATGATCTAATAATGATCTCATGGGAGGGAATTTAAATAATTGAGGAATAATAGTTAAATAGTGATTTATTTAATTATTCCTGGGTGATATATCCAAAAGGGGTTATAAATAATTAATAAATAACTATTTAATAATTATTTTAAGAGAAAGAAATTATATGATTAAGGAATAATAAGTAAATAATGATTTATTTATTTCTTCCTATGGATGAGTGAAATTAATTTTAATTATTTTCACTAACTGAGTAAATTTGAAAATATCATGAAATTAATTAAATGAATTTCTATATTATTTTCAAATGGGTAAACCGAAATAATTTAGGAAAACTATTTCTCTGGATTATTTCCTAAGGTGAATGTGGGTTTTATGTGTAAAATCTATACTACATGGTGTATTTTGATCATCCTATAAGTGGAAAATGGCTAGGTGATCACTTTTTAGGTGATAACAAGGTGATCTATACAAGCCCCAACTTGTCCCTAAAGTATATAAACTTCTCTTTGGATACAGGCTTTGTTAAAATACCAGTTATTTCATCATCAGTGACGATGTACTCTAGCCTTACTTTGCTCTTCCTCACCATGTCACGAATGCAACAGTACATGATTTCATTGTGATTCAACCTATCATGGAACACGATATCATTTGAAATAGTCACACATATTTTATTTTCACAATATATCACAATTGGTTCCATCTCTTGGTCAAATAATCCTACAAACAACTTCCAAATCCACACTACTTTAGTGCAAGCTTCCTTAGCTACAATATACTCTACTTTTTCAGTTTTGAGTGTGACATATTTCTAATTCTTGCTCATCCAATATACCATAGCGTAGTCTAAATTGTAGCATATTATTGAAGTACTCTTCCTGTCATCTACACTTCCTACCCAATAAATTTTTTATATCCTTGTATTTGCACATCATTTTTTGAGACATATCTCAAACCATAATTTTCAGTACGATGTAGATATCTCAAAATATGCTTTGCTGCAATCCAATGTTCATGTCTCGATTCCATCAAGAACTAGCTCAACATGTTCAATACAAAGAAAATGTCTAGCTTTGTATTAACCAAATACATGAATGAGCCAATCAACCATTAGTACATGGATGGATCTACCAAATTGGATAGAAAGTCTCTCAAATTTTTAAAATTATTCACCATGGGAATAGTCATGGATTTATAGTTCAGCATGCAAAACTTTCGAAGGATCCAAATAACATAATTTACTTTACCAAGGAATATTTCTCCAAGCTTATGCCATACTTATCCAAAATAGTAATGCATTAAGACAAGATCCTTCAAGTCAAACTCAAATTCCAACTGCCTCTTACATGAAATAATGAGAGACTCAACACCTTCTGGAAATAAGCCATCAACATATAGCAACAAAATCACAAGTGCATTGTTCAAAACCTTAAAATATAACTTTGGATCAACATCAATCTTAGATAATCCAAGTATCATCAAGTGGCTATCAATTTGAGAATACCAAGATATTAGAGCTTGCTTGAGTCCATAGAAATCTTTCTTCAACCTACAAATGTGAGACTCCTTCCCATGCACCTCAAAACCTTGAGGTTCCTCTATGTACAACTCTTCTCAATTACACCATTTACAAAAGCCATATTTACATAAATTTTATATAAATTCCAACCCAAATAAACAACAAGAGAAATAATAGATCTAATAAAGGTGTACCTAGAAACTATGTCAGAGGTCTCCTCAAGTCTTCTCACACTTTTTGGGAGAGCCCTCTAGCCACAAATTGTGTTTTGTATTTTTCAATACTTCCATATGCAGCATGATTGATCTTACATATCCATTTGGAAGTCACCATTGTATTCCCTTAATGTCTCTGCACAATATCCCATACATCATTCTTCATGGTGGATTGGTATTCTTCAATCATAACATCCTTCCACACTTGTTAGATAGTTTTTTCTTCACAAGTGGAAGGTTAATAAGATTTGGATAACTAGAGAACCTTTTTGGTTTCTTACTTTATCTAGATGTGTAATCTGGAGTTGCATGTCCTTCCGCTTATTCTAAGGTAAATATAAGCCATTATGGTCTCTTCCTAATCTTAGGAACAATAACTTGCTCTACAAGTTCACAAGGTCCTTATAAGTCCTTACTCTTTAGGATGTTAAATAGAAATTGAACTTTATTCCTTAGAAGCCTCATGGTTTTCTTCATTGTTGGAGTCCATATAAACTTCTTTAGACTTCTAATATGAAATATTCTCATCAAAGGTTACATATTTATTGACCTCAACCTTTTGCTACTCTAGAATG